>JASCZW010001580.1:0-38049 GCA_034211315.2 Aedes japonicus | reverse complement strand
AATTCTGTGGGTTTAGAGACGTTAGTAGAACAGTCAGCAGCAAAAACAAAGCCGAACCAAATATTGTTACTAAGAAATGTCATGTTCAATCTTCTATAACTGTAACGTGCCAGAACGGTGTTACTCCCAGCATAATATAGACATAATAAGACACCCGTCTTCAAGCCTCGGGGCCAGCACAAGCTCGAGACAAACCGCAAACCAGGAAACACTTCACGTTCGCTTCAAACAAAACTCCCACTTTTTACTAGTTTTTGCACACTTTTATTCTGTCTCCTTCCCTTCTCTGGCTACGAACTCCCACTTTCTTAATTCCTACTCCTACCTCAGCTCTTGTCCTTTTCACTCTTCTTTAGGGCCCCATTCATCTGTCTCCCGGTTACTACTCGGCCAGGGATCTCGGCACTCCACTCGGCTTCGCTCAGGTTAAACTGCGGCTCCAGTGGACCCTCAACCTGTCCCGTGCCCCTTTTGAGTGTGTTGATGAACTCTAAACCTTGACAAACCACAAAAGTAATTCAGTTTGCTTGGCTCAGTGATGCACGCAGAATAATGGGGGCAATCAGGTTGGCGAACGGTGACTGAGCACCACCAGCGTTGGGCGGGGTCAAATCTGCCTAATCAGGCTCCTTCCGTGAGTATTACGGTAAAACCGCGAGGTCCTGTGGGCGCGATAGAAAATTGTTGGGGTCAGGATTTTCTAATAGATGTGGTTCATTACCTGGATATCCAATTGGTACAAAACTTCCACTTGTTTCAACTACCGAGTCGTTTGCTTCGACGTTTAGCTCTGTTCCTTGATACGATCGTAGTATTTGAAGATCACAAGACTAATGACTGTGTCTTCTTATGGCCATCGACCCGCCGTTTGTGCCTCAAATTCTCCATGCAATGGCCCTTATTTCGCCACCCCTTGTGGCGGTCCATTCATCGCTGGGACGGTGACATCTGGTGGTGGATTGCTTAGTTCTTGCATTGGTAGTTCTGCTACTGGTGGTTCGTGGTGGGGATATTTCATCGTTCACGAACATGAAAACACTTGCTTGGTGTTTTTCAAAAGCAACACAAATAACGAAAACTACACGCGAATCATTTTACCAATTTTGGACACAACACTTATACTTTCAATTCATAATGCACAGCTATCGATGTGTATTATTTAAACCTTCAACACTGAATAATGGCTATAAAGATAATACATCCAAAAACTACCTTCATCAGCTGCTCCGATTTGACTGCTCCACCTCTAATGAGATTGATTGAAATTATCTTCCACTGTCTGACAAGGTTTTGTGCAAAAACCAGTATTCTGCAAGCGCCACACCTCGGTGGTAACAACTTTATAATATTATAATTTCAATTTCCAGCAAACTTTTGCTCATCAAATATTCGAAATATTAAAACGTAAACAGCGTCCCGCTGTCAAACGCCAGAACAGCTAAAGTTGAGCAGAAACAACAACGACGGAGTACTTCACTAACAAACGATGAGCGGCGAACAGGTGTTTGGAGAACAAATTAAACTTGGTCCACCTCGCCTAGTCGCTGTTGCTGATTGGAGTGAGTGGCCGTGGCCACAGAGCGCATATCAAATTTGGACGACGAAGTTGCCAAAAAGTGACGATGTCCGCTACATCCGTGCTTGTATAAACACACCCGTCACAGATTGTGAACACAATATTGGAGGCGGAACAAAACGGTTATTAAGGCTAGATTGGTAAATCAATCAAACAGGTAGGGTAAATGATCCTATTGTTTCATTACGTTAGAAATAGCTGTGCTGCCATTCTAACGAGCTGCGACTAACTATTGGAAGATTTGCCCTCCTTCATCACGAGCGATTATTCAGCAATTACAATAAACGACGGAAAAAGATCACGCCATGAACAATTGTCGTCTTGCTTTATTAACTTCCATTTATAAGAAGTTATGTTGTAATTTGAATTTCAACGATTAAACCGTTTGCTTTTACATCAAATCAATAATATTTAAAATTTAAACGTCAAATTAAATGTCATCATACCAAGGTATCAAAATTGTTAATATAATTCCCGAGTCTGTTTATAAATTGATAAGTATGTAAGCTTCTTACGATCAATTGAATTTAATACCTATTTCAGATGAAGCAAAATGCGAAACGTGACAAATTCCCACTTCCATTCATCATATCATCCAGAGTTAAAAATGTTCACAAGAGGTGAGAACACCGAAAACAAACATACAAAAAAGATCCTAAACGCACCATCGACAGTTCTGATACCCTTTAATACGATGGGATTGAAGTGTTGTATCTGGAGCATGTCAACTGATGTCAATCGAAATGCGTCTTCATGTCTTCACAAAATTCAGCCCAAAACATGTTCATGCGATAAGGGGGTTGATTGTTAAAACTGGGATCATTCAAAGCTAACCACAAATCGGAAAACATGCCATTCCGAAGAACAGAAGCTATCCAGACTGTGGTTTCCCGTCTTCCATTTATGACCACTCACAACCCAGATCAGTGGTGACAGTTCCGAAAAGGAAATAATGGAGGGGTTTTGCATTTTTATTCGACACAGAGGATTGAATTGATTGGTTTCTACAAAAACTACAGAGTGGTGTTTCGGATGCCTGACAGACGAAGGACCACTTGGCTTTTTTTCACATTTTAGTTAAGTTACCGCCACACGGTGCTTGAAATCTATGCTATAGTTCATTATGATATAGCAGTTATTGATATCTATTTCATAGTTCTATGAGATTCGAGAAACAGTAGCTACGTACAGGGTGCGGCAGAAAATAATGCGAAAATTTTTAAACTTGGGTATTGGGTTAATTCATGTAGCTAGTGACTAGTTTCTGTCGAAAGTGTATTTGTTTATGTTTGCTTTCAAGTGCTGCATCCAAACATTCTATTTGTTTTATTGCAAATTCGTTCAAAAATGTTCGTGAAAGAAGTGATCACCAGTTTGTTGCTTGCCCAGAAGGAGCCGAAAGAGATTGCCAAGGTGGTAGGGTGCCATTTGGCAACAGTTTACCGCATATCAAATCGATCCGTGCAAAAATTGCTCACGACCCGGTGCGTTCCATAAGAAAACTTGCAAAGGAAGCCAATATTTCGGAGAAATCCATGCGGAGAATCATCATAGAAGACCTGCATGCATCCTCCAGAGCCAGAGTGAAACGCCACTTGATTACGGATTGGGTCAAGGAACTACGAGTGACTCGTTCCAAGAGATTACTTTCCTTGTTGAAGAAGGAAAAAATGATAATCCTGTTCTCCGACGAAAAGCTTTTCAGCATCGATGCTGTGGCCAACAGTCACACGAACTGGTTCATTTCACCGCAGAAAATGGAGATCGATCCGGGAAAAATGAAATTCAAATTTCAAACCAAACACCCGGCTGGTGTCATGATGTTTGGCTTGGTGGCGTCCAACGGTTTGAAAATGTCGCCTGTTTTCATTGATGCTGGAGTTCTAATCAATACCGAAGTGTATATCGGTATTTTAAAGGACCAAATGCTTCCCTGGGTGAAGGCCAACTTCTCCAAGGACCAAAACGTTGTCCTTCAGCAAGATGGAGCGCCGTGTCACACGTCAACAATGGTGGAACGATAACATGAAGTTTTGGCCGAAGGATTTGTGGTCCCCTAGCAGTCCAGATCTTAATCCGTTGGATTATTCGATTTGGGCTTATGTTGAAGCACGAGCCTGCAAAACATCACACCCTCGTGTGAAAACCCTGAAGTCAACCATAACACGCACATAGCAGTCAATGTCGGAAGGCATGCTCTGGCTTCTGGCGTCGGCTAGAGGATGTTATTAATAAAAATGGAGGACACATTGAATAAAATTGTTTAAAAAGAACTTTATAAAGATAACTGCACTCGTAAATGTTGCTATTATTGCTTGAATTAGTTGAAAATGGGATTTGAAAGAAATAGAACAAATTTTCGCATTATTTTCTGCCGCACCCTGTAGTAGAAATCTTTGCCGCAGCGCTATCACTTAACATTTTTCGGTGATATTATTCGTCGTAAAAATTTAGTTGCGAGCTTTTAACAAATAAATTTGGAAAGTAGCTATGGACAGAGAATGAAAAATGGCTACAGTTGCTGCGTACATCATATTCAAAAAGCGGATGAAACGAAAAAATCACAAAGTCTGGACAAAATCGTGGATTGTTCGTCTTTAAGGCACGGAAATCGAGGTTAATCTGCTGAAGGACTTGGGTTATGAAGATCCGCCCGGATAAAAATAACCATACAATTACAATACATTAATATAAAATAACACTAAAATCTATTTCCGACCATGAATCTTATTGTTCATGAATCAGATAAAGGAAAAATGCATATTGTCATTACAAAAGATCTACAATTCATTCCACATGCTTGGATTTTCAACAATTGCGAAACAATACAATTAATAGTTATTGGTTCAAATTTTTTCGGAAAATAATGATTTTTTCTATAGTTAAGATACATAACAACCCCCCTTTTCTATTGTCGATGTCTCAGTTTACATTAGATTCTATTGTGGAAAAAATAACTCCTATTGTCATCTTATAGTTGTGAACAATAAGATTAATTGAACATACTATAGATTCTATTGTATGGTAACAATACATTCAATTGTAAATCTATGAGATTTTTTTATTCGGGCGGATTACTAGTTCAGCGAAATTAGTTAGAGAAGTTTAGGGAAGGGAAAAGCGTTAGAGAAGTTTAGGGAAGTTCTGCAGAGAAATGTAGGGAAGTTCTTTCGAGAAGTTCGGGAAATTTCTTCACAAGAGCTCAGGGAAGTTCTTCAGAGAACTTCAGATAATTCTGCAAAGAAGTTTGGGAAATTTCTTCAAAGAATTTCAGGGAAGTTCTTCCGAGGAGTTTTTTCAGAGTTCTTCAGAGGAACTTCAGGGAAGTTCTTCACAAAAATTCAGGGTAAAGGGTGTATTCGATAAAAATGGCACACAGAAAATCTTCTGTAACTTTTGAATCGTATGAGTAAAAAACCTAGAAATTTGAGTAGATCTTATCCATAGTGTATTATTTACATCTGCCAAGTTTCATAGTTATACATTCAGTAGTTCCAGTCATGTCGTCGAAACAAGAAATTGTCCGTGAGAAAATTTTGTGCACTCACACTCAAAATCCAGGGGCGTCCCACCGGTGGATTGCTAAAAGGCTTGGAATTGCAAATACAACTGTGTCTCGTGTAATAAGAACCTTCAAGGAGCGTCTGAGTGTCCAAATGAAGGAAGGGAGTGGTCGTAAAAGTGGTTCAATGGACAGTAAAATGGCCAGGAAAGTCGTACAACAATTCAAGAACCGTTCAAACATGTCAATTCGAGATGTCGCTAAAAAGTCTAAGGTGTCAGTCGGTTTTGTGCAGAAAACCATGAAGCGTGCTGGGTTACATGTTTACAAAGTGCAAAAAGCCCCAAACCGGAATGAAAAACAAAACATCACTGCGAAAACCCGCGCCCGGAAACTTTACACGAAGCTGCTCACCAAATCCGGTTGCATCGTGATGGATGACGAAACATACGTCAAGGCCGACTTCCGTCAACTTCCTGGGCATATTTCGTTGCCGAGTCGAAGTTCGATGTTCCGGAGGATGTATCGAAAGAAGAAAGCTATCGAAATTTGCAAAGAAGTTTCTAATCTGGCAGGCGATTTGCGGATGTGGTGAAATAAGTGCTCCCTTCATCACTTCCGGAACAATAAACGGTGCGATTTACACGATTGAGTGCCTTAAGCAGCGTCTCTTGCCATTCATTAAGAAGCACAAAGGATCAACTCTGTTTTGGCCTGATCTAGCATCCTGCCACTACGCTCGAAACGTATTGGAGTGGTACCGAGCCAACGGAGTCAATTTTGTGCCAAAGGATATGAACCCACCAAATTCATCGGAACTTCGTCCAATTGAAAAATTCTGGGCAATTATGAAAACGGAACTTCGCAAACATCCCAAAATATAAAAACAGAGCTAGAATTGAAGAAAATTTGGGTAAAAACAACAAAAACACTGGGAAAATCGGTTGTACAAAATTTGATGGGTGGAGTGAAAAGGAAGGTGCGGGCATTCGGGATGGGAGACGAAATTGAATAAAACAAATGTAGTAAATCAAAACTCATTAGTAGTTCTTCATTCCCTGAAAATTTCAAGAAAATCCGATAATCAGTTTAATTTTGATGAGTATATATGTGTGTGCCATTTTTATCGAATACACCCTTTAGTTCTTTACAGAAATTCAGGGTAGTTCTTTATAGAAGTTCAGAGAAATTCTTCGGTAAACTTCGGGGAGCACAGTTTGGGAAATTTCTTCAGAGATTTCCAGAAAGGTAATTTCAGGGAAACTCTTGAGAGAAGTTCAGGGAAATTCTTCAGAAAAAAACGGAATTGTTTTTCAGAGAGCTTCGGGAATGTTCTTCAGTAAACTTTGGGGAGAGAAGTTTGATAAATTTTCTTCAGAGAATTTTGGTAAGGTAATTTCAGGGAAGTTCTTTCGAGGAGTTTCTTCAGAGCTCTTCAGAGGAACTACAGGGAAATTCTTCTAAGAAACTTCCGGCAAAGTCATCACATAAATTCAGGAAAACTCTTTATAGTAGTTCAGGGATGTTTTTCAGAGGAACTTCAAGAAAGTTCTTCACAGAAATTCATGGTAGTTCTTCAGTAAACTTCGCGGAGAGAAGTTTGAAAAAAATTCTTCAGAGAATTTCAGAAAAGTAATTTCAAGGAAATTTTCCACTGAAATTCAGGGTAGTTCTTTATTGAAGTTCAGGGAAATTCTTCAGAAAACTTCAGAGATGTTTTTCAGAGAACTTCGAGGATGTTCTTCAGTAAACTTCGGGGAGAGAAGGTTGATAAATTTCTTTAGAGAATTTCAGTAAGGTAATTCTAGGGAAGTTCTTCCGAGGAGTTTCTTCAGAGTTCTTCAGAGGAACTACAGGGAAATTCTTCTGAGAAACTTCAGGAAAAGTCTTCACAGAAATTCAAGAAAATTCTTTATAGTTTTTCAGGGATGTTCTTCAGAGGAACTTCAGGGTAGTTCTTCACAGAAATTCAGGGTAGTTCTTCAGAAAATTTCGGGGATGTTCTTCAGTAAACTTCGGCGAGAGAAGTTTGGGAAATTTCTTCAGAGAATTTCAGTAAGGTAATTTCAGTGAAGGTCTTCCGAGGAGTTTCTTCAGAGTTCTTCAGAGAAACTACAGGAAAGTTCTACAGAGGAACTTAGGGCAAGGCCTTCACATAAATGGAGGGTAATACCTCAGGGACGACGAAACCCCAAGAGAAAGCGAATCCGTTAGCTAAAGTCAGCCTGGTGAGGTCCCCGTCGCAAAAAAGGGTGGAATCTGTCGTGTCCCACACTTGCGGAAGTGCCACGGCATCGTAAGCAGGTGCCATCAAGCTATGCGTGGCAATAGATGGGCCAGGACTCATCCGGGCATGGGTAGAATGCAGGAAACCCTTCCTAAAGTAATGGAGGTGTCCGAGCAGTTGAATGCGATAATCGACTTTATGTCATCCCGCAACAACATTGCTAAGGACCTAAGAGTAGCCTCCTTAGGCTACGCATGACAGTGCAGGCTGCATGCAAGGAGAGGGAAGCCAAGCTCCTAGCTGAGCAAAGTGCCAAGGAGTTGCAGCCACGGAAAGGGCGAGGGATATTGCCTCGAACTAGACCCAGACGGAAGAGTCCATCTCAGTCGAAGGCTCCACCCCATCTACCAAGCGGGGTAGGTAATCCCGGGCCGAAACGGCACCTGGCGCTTCCAAGAAGTGGGTAGTGTCGGACACCCCCATAGGGAAAGGGAAACCAACGCAAACAGCTCCAGCTGGTCGCAAAGAGAGAGGCCCCTGCGCTAAGTCCAGCGACAAAGACGTGACCTCCAGCGTGCGTGTTGTCTCAAGGACGTAAGCAGGGCCCAAACGAAAACAACCATTGTAAGCACAGACGCAGACGATAGTGCTAAGAGGAGAACGAGCGACAACTCTAAGCGTGGCAGTGATAGCCACTGGACCAAGGTCCAAAAAAACGGAAACAGCACTAAAAGAAATTGAAAAGCTACCGGTGGTCCACAAGCGTAACCGCGGAGAGGCCCTCATCGTCAAGACCGAGGCGTCAAAGCATTTCGAAGTCTTGAAAGCAATGCGTGAGGATGCTAAATTGGCATACCTAGGCGCCGATGTGCGAAGCATACGCCGTACCCGAACTGGCAAGATACTCCTGGAGCTAAAGAAGACGACAGAGCTAAAGGGCCCGGCGTACAGAGGCCTGGCATGACAGGCCTTAGGTGAGGGTGTGGAGGTACGTGCCCTCGTATCACAGGTGACGATCCAGTGTAAAAACCTGGATAAGATCACCGAGGCAGACGAGATCTCCACTGCACTTAAGGAACAGTGCAAGGTCGAGGTTGCTGCTGCAGTCATACGTCTGAGGAAGGTTCCACTTAGGACCCAGGTGGCAACCATGAGGGTAACGGTGGTCGACGTGGACGTGGCGTTGAAAGTGACGAAGTGGAGGTGGGATGGTCAATATGCCCACTTGGACCAGGCGCCGAAGGCATGCTTCAGATGCCTAGAACGCGGCACATGTCCTGGGAGTGCATGGGCCCAGATAGGAGAAACATGTGCAGAAGGTGTGGCAGCACAAGCCACAAGGCGCGGAATTGCAAAGGTCCTCCAAAATTCTTAATATGCGCCGGAAAACCAGATGATAAGCACGTCCTGGGGTAGGGGGCAAGTGCTTGGCAGCTAAGGGTATTCCAACGAGCCAATCGTAATGCAGGTAACCCAACTAAACCTGAATCATTGTGAGGCCACCCAGCAGCTGCTGTGTAAAAAGTTCGCGAGTCGGCATCGGGTATCACCATAATTTCTGACCCATAGGTTACAAGGTTACACCCATAGCGGCCAATTGGCGGCTCGTGATTGTATCGTCCACAATACACGGCAGCGTACGGAAGGAGGAGCATCCACTCCATTCGTCCGCAGATAGAGGACGTCCTACTTTGATCTAGAGAAATTTAAAGAAGCGCTTGAGAGGGAACGAAACATACGCGAAACCCAGGAACCTTGCGGCGAACGACTCGTTATGCCACTTACACGAGCGTGCGATACGACCATGTCAAGGGAAATCAAACCGAAGAATGGAAGATCGCCGGTGTATTGGTGGACGGAGTCGATCACCGACCTCCGAAGAACTTGCCTCCACGCAAGACGGAGGATGCAAAGAGTGCGGTCAGACGCCGAGAGAATCGAGCGTAGAAGGGCGCTAGTCACCGCAAAGGCCACACTAAAGAGGGAGATAAAGGCCAGCAAGCGAGCCTGCTTCGAGGGTCTGTGTCTAAAGGCCAATACGAATCCGTGGGGTGACGCGTACCAGGTAGTAATGGCCACAACCAAAGGATCGGTGACTTCAACCGAGCAATCACCAGAGCTGCTGCAGGTGATCGTTGGGGGACTTTTTTCGAGCCACGATCCGAGTCCATGATCCCCGCCGCCGTAGATTTGTCCCATGCAGCGTTCAGTATCCAGACTCAACGCTGTCATAGGGGGAAGGCTCCGCCGAACACCCGTGACTACGTGGGCATTGATAATGGCACAACGGGGGCCAGCGACGAGGCGACGGTGACGAATGAGGAACTCATTGCGATGGCAAATCCGCTTAAGGTAAACAAAGCGCTGGGACCGGATGGTATTCCAAACCTGGCCATCAAGACGGCTATTTTGCTGGATCCCAAAACATTCAGGGTGGTGATGTAAAAGTGTCTGAACGAGGGCGTCTTTCCGGACGGCTGGAAAATTCAGACCCTTGTGTTGCTACCAAAGACCAGGGAAGCCACCAGGAGATCCATCGGCATATAGACTGACAGCAGACTGACAACATACACGGGTTGGTATAGGCGGTCTGTCAAACAATCAGTTTGGCTTCCGTAAAGGTAAGTCGGCGGAGGATGCCATTCTGCCCGTAACCAAGATAGCTGAAGTGGCAATCCAGCGCAAGAGGCGAGGAGTACGCTACTGTGCAGTGGTCACCCTTGACGTGA
The DNA here is from genome assembly GCA_034211315.2 of Aedes japonicus. Taxonomy (NCBI): domain Eukaryota; kingdom Metazoa; phylum Arthropoda; class Insecta; order Diptera; family Culicidae; genus Aedes; species Aedes japonicus. The sequence goes on along the minus strand of JASCZW010001580.1, from coordinate 28,015 downwards.
GAAATGCGTTCAATAGTTGGGTGGCTATCGCCAACTCGCTCCAACGCCTCAAGATTCCTGGGTACCTGTACAAGATTCTTGGAAGCTACTTCAGAATCGCGTACTGGTTTACAACACAGAGGTAGGCCAGAAACGAGTTTAAATCACCGCGGGTGTCCAACAAGGTTCGATCCTGGGTCCGGTGCTATGGAACACAATGTAGAATGAACAGTCTTGCACTCTATTGGCATTGTGGAGAGATGTATGAGTTCCAGGCAATTGGAGCTAGCCCACCATAAGACTGAAGTCACGGTGGTGAACAATCGGAAATCAGAGCAACATGCGACGATCAGTGCAGATAACTGCACAATAGACTCGAAGAGGTTCTTGAGGTATCTTTGGGTCATAATCGACGTTAAGCTTTCTTTTGTCAGTCACGTCGATTACGCCTGCAAGAAAGCCTCTATGGCTATATCGGCATTATCCCGCAATATTTCGAATAGCTCGGCGGTACAAGGGAGCAAGCGTAAACTCCTGGCCAATGTTGCCCTGTCCATACTTAGGTACGGCGGGCCAGCATGGATCACCGCCTTGAGTACCAAGAGCTACGTAAGTAAGCTAGACAGTACACACAGGCTTATGTGCCTAAGAGTGGTTAGTGCATTCCGAACGGTATCACGCGACGCGGTCTGCGTCCTAGCGGGGATGATACCAATCGGCATGGTCATAAAAGAGGACGTAGAGTGCTTCGAACAACGTGGAACAAGAGGTAAGAAGGTATTTTTCTTTTTTTTACCGTTCAAATGACCTCCGGTAGTTTTAAAGATTCAAGGCTTTAAATCTCAAAGCTTGCCGATACGCTATATGGAAATACCACTAATTTTTCTTCATTTCTATTCGTTCTAACAATAAATTACAGGGCGAACACGAAATTATTGCGACACATTCAACAAGGCATAACTTTTTTACCATTGGGTAAAAATCAACCAAATTTTGCACACTTTCTCATTGATGTGTATTGTTTACATGCTGTCAAACTCGAAGTCGTGTTTTTCGTTTCAACGAAAATGGAGGTGAACCAACGCGAGTCGAGAGAACAAATTCTTTCCAAACACCTGGAGTTTCCTGACCTGTCGCACCGGCAGTTGGGAAAAATGTTGAACATTCACTATTCAACCGTCTCCAGAGTGTTGAAGCGGTTCCAGGAGTGATTGACGATGGACCACGGCAAAGGAGCTGGAAGAAACCGGGACCGGAGAACAAAAGACGGAGAGAAAGGTGAAGCGGATGATTAAAGCAAATCCCAACGTCTCAAGCCGTGATTTGGCTAAAAGGATCGGCATGTCGCAGAGCTACGTCCAGAATGCAAAGAAGAGAGCTGGACTACATACATACAAGGTACAGAACTTCCCAAACCGCGATGAGCAGCAACAATCGACGGCTAAACTCGGGCACGGAAGTTCTACGAGAAGATGCTGACAAAATATGGCTGCTGTGTGATGGACGACGAAACGTATATAAAAGCCGATTTCAAGCAAATTCCGGGGTTGGAGTTTTTCACCGGCAAGAGCAAGTTCTATGTGGACGACAAATTTAAGAAGAAGAAAATGTCGAAATTCGCCTCCAAATATCTCAGCTCTTGCGGACTGAGGAGTGAGCCTTTCGTGACAAAGGGACAGTAAATGGCGAGATCTACAAATCTGAGTGCCTCGAGAAGCGCCTTTTGCCGTTCTTGCAGCAGCACGACAAAGCTCCGCTATTTTGGCCAGATTTAGTATCATGCCACTATTCTAAAAGTGACCTGGAGTGGTATGAGGCCAATTCTGTCCATTTTGTTCCAACGGACATGAATCCGCCAAACTGTCCGGAGCTGCACCCGGTGGAGCAGTACTGGGCAATGATGAAGCGGAAACTTTGAAAGAGCAAGAAGACAGTCAAATACGAGAAGGACATGTTAAGAAAATGGAAAAAAAACTGAGAAACTGGTACCGGATGACACTGTAAAGACTTTGATGGAGGGCATCAAGCAAAAATGCGTTCAATTTTACACTCAAGGCTCCATCGATTAACTTTTCTTTTGATTTTTGAAGTAAATATATGTATAGAACTACCATAAAATTTTGGTTTAATTCTAAACATTATAAGAAATTTGGCATGACATTTTCGGTGTCGCAATAATTTCGTGTTCGCCCTTTACTGTCCACTCCTGTAGATGGAAAATTATATGCTTCTGACAAGTTTTATCAATATAAACTTGTTTTTTTATCATTGAGTTCATCTTGATAACAAATTCTGTAAATCGAGTATAACTTTTGAAACTTATAAATTAATTTGACATTAAATTTATATGCTAATAACTGAAATAATTCTTTTGGTGAAATGCACATTTCATGTCCAAAACATCCGAGCAATTCTCTCAACAACCGCAACTATATCGTAATGCTCGCCACACAAAACAGAAACTCGCTGGAGAAACTTGAAAATCTTAGGAAAAGAAACACCTAGATAGCACCTTGCTCCGTTCTCCCGAAGGCAAATTAATCAATTTATATCTCAGCTTTCCTGGATTAAAAGTTTCTCCATTTTCCGGCACCGAGTTTCCACTGCAGACAAGAAACTTGATCTGAGTGAACCGGGCCCTTGGTGGGATAGAGCCACAGCTCATAGTTCAGGTAAGTTTTCCGGCCAATCCTCAAGTGAGCTTTTATTTCACATTAATATTTGCCCTGAACCCGCTTTACCTTTCCCTTCCGTCCTTAGGCCAGAAGCGCCTTGGTGACAGTCCAATTCCATATATTCCTGCTTAGCTGGTTCGGTCCTTAGCCCAAAGAAGTTAATTAAAAAACTTGAACTTGTGTGAGGATAGATCCTCCGACGAAGCATTCATAATTCATTCATATCGCCTAAAATCATTGAAATTCATCTCATAATTGCAAGTAATTCGAACGCCGCACAAGTGTTCAAGAACAAAAAGGATTTCGCCCTTGATTGAAAGCACTTACACAAAAGGTTTTGTTTTGCAAGTCACAGCACTAGGCACGTTTGCTCATTTTCCTCATAAATTAATACCAGCGCAAGACTCCTCTTGAAGCGTGCAAGGAATTTCCTGGGCGTTAGAAGTCATCCCATTAATCATGGTCCAACCAACTCACTTCTTCCGCACAGCAGACAGGGTAATGGGAGAATGCATGAGTTTCCTCTTAGAAGAATTTCCACTCATCGTGGCAAAGGAAAATTCTCTTCGAAGGTAACCGCAAGGAGCAGTTTTTGACCTTCCTTCCATGCCTTAAAATTTATTGAATATATTAAATTTTCGGAGGTGAACCGCAAAATGCAGCGAAGATCGACGAAACAACCCTCACGCTGTGCTCTGCCAAGAAGATGATTTTAATAAATGCTATAAATTTAGCCACAAGTGGAAAAATCGTGAGCGGAAAGTTTTGCTTTATTTTTATGTAAGCGATAATCGTTGTATATGCTTCAACGTTATTAAAAGTGGGTCAGCGCCGAAATTGTAGTTAGTTCCGTTGTTGCTGGAAGAATTTCTTACAGACTAAACAGAGTTAATATTTCTACAGCCAAGTCACAGGCAAGTCAAGTTTCTATTTGCATTCCACTTTCCGGGCAGGCCGAGCGTTCTTCGTTCTTGTGGTGAAAGATCACTTCACTTTGAGGCTTGAGTAGGCACACACTTGGTTGGGGTGAACACACACACATACACCCTTGCGAGGCGAAGCAATTGGAGAGGAGCTTGCTTTCGTAAAGAGGATTTTTCTTTCATCTGTCGGATCTGACGTACGTTTATAGAGGGATGGTTCTTACTTTGATAGATGTTGATCCTATTCGTTCTACGGGGTACGGTGGGGTTGGTCGGGATGACTGTGTGCTTCTTCAGTTTGCAAAGCTTTTGACGACGGTATGCACACAGAGAAATGTAGACAGGAAGCAACAAGTTAAACACAGACCGATATTCTGCTGACAACAAAGAAGAAATAGGTTTGTCTTTGGAGAAGTTGGTTTAACTTTCGATTCAGGCATCTTCTTCGGAGACAGTAGTGGAAGCAATCGTTGTCGGGTTGTTGTTTGCTTCATGGCCAGTGAACATTTTAATCAAGAATGAAGGTAGCAGACTGAGTGATCGGAGGATTTTCTAACAGCAGGTGAAAAATTGCAAGCTTGAATGCTTGTGTATTGCTTGCTTCCTTTTTTTTCTATACTGCTCGGTTATTTTGCTTTCATAACTATAGGGCAATCAAAAGTAACAAACGTGCTCCACACCTAAATATGCAATGGTATGTCTACTGAGTTCCAAAATTGTTTACCTGTTCATTAATCTGCTTCAAAATATTCCACTCAATTCATTGGATTCCGTTTCTTGTCTTCATCAATCTCCCAAAATATCAGGGATCGCAGTGTGCGGTGCTCGAAGCGAGGCACGAACATTTTCTGTTGTCATTTTTCCACGGCTTTTTCTCATGTTATAAAAGTATACACACTTAGATTTGTTTACAGAAATCTGTAAAGTTTAACCGAATTCTCAACAGCTGAACGTTCGGTAATCCGATTTTAGGATTTCTGTGAAATTTTACAGATATCTGTAAAAAATTTACCGGATTTCGGTAAAATTTTACCGAAATCCTTAAAATCGGATTACCGAACGTTCAGCTGTTGAGAGTTCGGTAAAACTTTACAGATTTCTGTAAAAAATCTAAGTGTGTATGTTTCAATGTCTTTAATCCCGTCTTGTGCTGAGTCACGCCAAGAGCAGCATTGTGGGAAGAGCAGCAGTTGTGATAGGAACAGTACGTACTTAACTCGGACTTCTTGGACTGGATTCTCCTCGCCCGCTTTCTCGCGATTGCATGTTCGGTTCGCGATCTATCACCTGCGCTTGCTCATCTTTTGGTGGTGGCAAACCAGAAAAAAGTGTTGCAAAGTTTGGAAAAAATCCCGCTCGACCTATTGCCGTGGCAATGGGTCGTAAAAATCGACCAACGGCGACATCCGCTCCCGAAACATTACCACAACCGGGCAGCTCCAAGCGGCTGCGCTACGATGACGCCGATCCAGTGGATCGTAACGCTCGTCTCCTAGCGAGCAACCAATTCGCCGTGCTTCCGGTACAGGAGGTGCCAAAGAAGGTGAAGGTTCCCCCGCTCTTCATCACATCAAAGGACATTGCTGCACTCAGGGCCGAGCTTGCAGCTATCCAAATTCATCCGCTGTACAAGCTGTGCTATAATGGCACCAAAATTATGTGCTCGACGAAGGCTGACTACCGTGCTGTCGGCGCTCACCTAGTCGCAAAGAAACACGAGTTCTACACTCACGATGCGCCCGGAAGCAAGCCAATGAAGGTGATTGTGCGTGGCCTGCCAGATTACACTCCGGAATCCATTTATGCAGAGCTGCAAGCGGTGGCTTTGAAACCTGTGAAGGTGTTCGCCATCCGGCGACAGCAACAAGGAAACCATCGGGACCAACTGTTTCTGGTCCATCTGGAGAAGGGTTCCATCACGATCGAAGAATTGAAGAAAATAGGGCTCTCTTCAATATTATCATCGAGTGGGACCGATACCGCCCGAAGCAGAAAGACGTGACACAGTGCGGTAAGTGTCAGGCATTTGGTCATGGGACCCGCAACTGCCACATGAAACCCCGGTGTGGAAAGTGTGCCGGAGCGCACACTACAATGGATTGCGCCCCGATGGATGAAGGTACCCCGTCAAAGTGCGCCAACTGCGGCGCTAACCACGAAGGCATCAACCGAGCCTGTACAAAAAGAGCGGAGTATTTGGCCATCCGGAAAGAAGGCGTCCACCAAGTCACGGCCTGGTCAACGCCGCCCGCCACCTCGAATGGACGAGGAGAACTTTCCGACGCTCCGGTACCAAGTGCCGAATCTACCACCAGTTCCATTGAACCATCGCCATGCAAATCGCCCGTCAGAATCCGTTCAGCAACGATTCGCGGCTGCCGCCACCGCCCCATACCGGCTCCTCCTCCAGGCTGGGGCAATCCGAGCAGTACCTCCACGCAACCACCCGTCGATGGACAGCTCTACGACTCGGAGCAAATGATCGAGTTCGTTCAAGAGCTCTACCGCCAACTACGTTCTTGCCGCTCGAAGGAGGAACAGCTCAAAGCCGCCACATCCGTGACGATGAGATTTCTATGCAAGCATGGACCGTAATCGCACCATCAGCATCCTCAATTGGAATGCTTGTTCCATCCGGAACAAAACATTTGAGCTCGGTGACTTCCTTAACAGGAAGGCCATCGACATCGCCATCGTCACCGAGACACATCTCAAGCCAGAACTCAGCATCTTCATACCTGGGTACCGGATTGTGCGACTTGATTGAAGCGGCTCTAATGAAGGAGGAGTTGCTATCGCCCTGCGTAACAACATCAACTGCCTCATGCTTCCAAGCTACCCAGCTGCAGTCTATCGAAGCCATCGGAGTTGAGGTCGAATCTGCCGTCGGCCCTATCAGCATCATCGCGGCCTATTGTCCAAAGCAAGCCAGCACCGCCAATGGAACAACAACGGTGCTACGAAACGACATCCGTAAACTAACACGCAGACAAGGACAGTTTATCATCGCCGGCGACCAAAACGCGAAACACGAAACCTGGGGGAACACCCGACGGAATCGGAACGGAATAGTACTGCAGGAAGACCTGGAAGAGGGACATTACACCGTCCTGGGCCCAGATACTCCCACCCGGTTGAGCAGATCCGGGGTCCATTCGACAATCGACATCTTCCTCACTAGCATGGGGAACAACATCGCCTAACCGGTAGTACACCAGGAGCTCAGCTCGGACCACTATCCGGTGGTTGCCGAAGTTGGCTCCTCGGTCAACCGGCATCGGATCACCAGACGGAACTATCATCGTGTAAACTATCAGACAATACGTCGACGACACCGTCGATTTTAACGTGCACCTCGAGTCAGTCGATGACATCGATCAACAACTGCAGTCCATCGAACAGGCGATCTCCCAGACCCGGGAGCAACACATCCCAGCGATTGAACAGGTGAGCAACTCTGTACCTATTGATAGACCCACTAAAGATTTGATAAAATTACGAAACGCCATCCGGAGGCAATACCAGCGAACTGGTCGGCCAACTCTGAAACGTCACTGCAATCAAGTGTCTAAAATTATTAAGGCCAGAATGGTGGACCTTAGAAATAATGATTTCGCCGACAAAATTCGCTCTCTTCCAGATTGTGCTAAGCCGTTCTGGAAGATGACAAAAATTTTGAAAACTAAGCCAAGGCCCATTCCACCGTTGATCCTACCAGACGTCAATGACTTAAGGGATCGGTTGATAACACCTGCAGAGAAGGCTGATGAGATAAGTCAACACTTCGTCAGCTCTCACAATCTCGGTCAAAACATCGTCAGTCCACACGAAGCTGCCGTTAGCGCGCTTATAACTAACATCGACCAAAGTCCTAACGACTTCTCCGAAGATTTGGAGATCTCAGCTGACGAATTGTTGACTTATATCAAAACCCCTAAGAACATGAAGGCCCCAGGTTTCGACAACATTTTTAACTTGGAGCTCAAGCAATTGAGCCCGCAGTTCTACAACCATCTGGCGGTGGTGTTTAACCAATGCCTCCGTCTTGGCTACTTCCCATCGTGCTGGAAGTCAGCCAAAGTCATCCCCATTCGGAAACCTGGGAAAGATCCTTCATGTTCCAGAAGCTATAGACCAATCAGCCAGAGAAAGCGATCTACCGTCGGCTTCTAACATCTGCTGACGAGCTCAATATCCTGTTGGATGAGCAGTTCGGTTTCCGGCATGGTCGCTCAACAGTCCATCAACAGTCCTTCAACTTAATCGAGTCATGAACATCCTCAGGCGGAACAAGTCTGTTTCGAAAACATCCGCTATGGCCCTTCTCGATATCGAGAAGGCCTTCGATAATGTGTGGCATGATGGCTTGGTGTACAAGCTCAAGCGATACAATCTTCCAATCTTCCTGGTGAAGATTATTAAAAATTATCTCTCTGACAGGACATTCCGTGTTTCGTTGCATGGTGCAGTTTCCGGTAGTCAGGAGATCTCCGCCGGTGTTCCGCAGGGAAGTATACTAGGTCCACTTCTGTTCAATCACAGAAGTCTACGCTGCATACAAAATTTCAAAAAATGTATGGAGAAAAGTCTATATATATTTTTGAGACTCGAATAGTTTCAGTTCCCGTAATGCATGTTCTAGTTATGTTAAATTTTAATCTGAATTTAAAGGTAGACCTAAGGGCTTCGTTGGCGTGAATATCATCACACACATAACCAGCAGTAGTGAGATTGCTGCTCTATGTTTTTTGTAACGTGCCAACAGAGGAGTGACAGCTTCATAGCTGTATGTGGCAGGAGTGACCAGGGGCAATGGAGGCAGGCCCATGGGTTTGAGTCCTCTCTCCTCCACTGCGAGTAGGTAAATCCACCTAGGATGTCAGGGTTTGATAGTGAGCTCCATGGAACTCTTGAAGGATACAACAGTAGGTAACACTGTTAATTTAGTGCCGCTTTGGGCACAGAGTCAACCTCTACAGAAAGTCGATACTGTTCGTGATCTTGGAATCATGCTTGACACCGGTTTGACATTTAGACAACACTACAAGGATATGATTACCAAAGCTAACAGACAGCTTGGTTTCATGTTTAAGATCTCCGATGAGTTTCGTAATCCCACCTGTCTGAAAGCATTGTAAAGCTCTCTCGTGCGTTCTATCCTGTAATTTGGAGCCTTGGTGTGGTGCCCATATCAAAGAACCTGGATTGCGAGGATTGAAGCAGTCCAAAGAAAATTTGTTCGTTATGATCTCCGTCATCTTCCGTGGAATGATCCTGTCAACCTTCCAGCATAGGCGTACAGTCATGCAAGCAGTTTTCGCTGCAAAAGTGCTACAAGGTGAAACGGACTCTCCAGGAATTCTGGCTCTCTTCATCTACGCTCTAGAACGGAACTGTTCTGCGAACAAGAAATTTTCTGCAGCTCGGAACTCCCGCTGCAAACTACGGCCAACACGATCCATGTCATCGCGCTTCAATGAACTCTACGCTCTCTTTGATTTCAACAGTTCCAGTAAGACCTTCCGTCACCGTATTCAGCGTAGTTGGATGGAGAGCCGCTAGTTCAGAAATAGTGGCATTTACAACATACTGGCATTAATGGCGAAGATACTAGACGACTGATTCCATTACGATGGATAGTTGAAGTATTACAGACAAGCAATGTGTGTGTACTAGAATTGAATTAGTTTAGCATGCTTTGTATTCCAACTATTCATGATGATTTGTTGAGAGAGAGAGAGAGAGAGAGAGAGAACTACCGAGTGATAGCTATTCTCAACGCGGCCTACAAAGTGCTGTTCCAGATTTTCTTCCGTCGTCTATTGCCGCTAGCAAGCAGATTTGTGGGAAGTTATCAAGCCGGTTTTGTGAACATTGGATCGACAACTGACCAAATCTTTACGTTGCGACAGATCCTCCAAAAGTGTCGAATATCAAATCCCTACACCCCACCTATTCATCGACTTCAAGGCCGCATACGATGCTATTGATAGTGAAGAGCTATGAAAGATTATGAACGAGAACCTTTTTCCCTGGAAACTGACCAGAATGATCAAGGCTACAGTGGATGGTGTACATTGTTACGTGAAGGTATCGGGTGTGTTATCGGACTCTTTTGAAACACGCAAAGAACTTCGACAAGGCGATGGTCTTTCCTGCCTCCTGTTCAACATTGCGCTAGAAGGAGCTATGAAACGCGCGAACTTAACCACTCGGGGTACGATTTTCAATAAATCCGGCCAGCTCATCTGCTTCGCTGACGACGTGGACATTGTCAGCAGAACGTTCCAGGTGGTAGCTGATCAGTACACCAAGCTGAAACGTGAAGCAGAAAAGGTTGGATTGAAGATGAACTCGTCGAAGACTAAGTGTCTGTTAGCTTGAAGAACCGAGCGAGGTAGAGCTCACATAGGCAGAACTGTGACAATCGACAGAGATGAGTTCGAGGTGGTGGATGAGTTTGTGTATTTCGGATCATTGGTTACGTCGGATAACAACTGCTGCAGATACATTCGGAGACGCTTTATTACCGGAAGTCGTGCCACCTATGGACTCCACAAGACCTTGAGGTTTGGTAAACTTCACCCCCGTACAATGTGTACCGTGTACAAAACGCTGATAAGACCGGTAGTTCTCTACGGGCATGAGACGTGGACAATGCTCAAAGAGGACCTGCAAGCACTTGGATTTTTCGAGCGACGCGTGGTTAGAACCATCTTTGGCGGTGTATTGAGAAAAAGGATGAACCACAAGCTGGCGCAGCTCTATGGCGAACACAGTATCAAAAAAGTCGCTAAGGCTGGAAAGTTAGAATGGGCGGGACATGTTATAAGAATGTTGGACAACAACCCCGCAAAAATGGTCTTTCACTCGAATCCGATCGGTACAAGACGCAGAGGAGCGCAGTGAGCTAGTCGGTTAAAGCAAGTGGAGCAAGACCTTGGAAGTGCTTGGAAGTTGACCTTGGATGCTCAAGTGTGGGACATTGGAGGAACTGCAGACAAGCAGCCTTCAACCGAGTTTTATGGAGGAATATTGTGACGCAGGTGTGGTCCTTATAAGACGTTGGACCAGCATAAGTAAGTTAGTCGTCTTTAAGATTGTGTCTGTTTTGTGAAACAGTGCAAATATGCTGGTTTAATTTAATTTTGTTCTGCCAAGAAAAAAAAGCAAAGCACGATGTCGGAAGTGCGAGGAAATTTTGTTGTGTAAGGGCTCTTAAACCAGTGGCTTGCTCCGGCACATAAAGAACAAACACGACATGGATTGCAAATCCCCCACAAATCCTTGTGAGTCAGCTGTGGATGTTAAATCATCCACACCGAATGTCCCAGTGAAGCAAGTATCGATGCTCAAGCTAGTTAAACGTCATTCACTTGCGGAAATTGTAGCTCGGCTGGCAGCAGAGGACGAATTTTCGATCAATGCAATCACCAACAGCAAGTTTATCAGACCATCGATCGCAGATCGTGGATATTCTTTGCCAACGTCGAATACATATCGATAGCGGTGAACTGGTTAGTCTCACTTTGGACGAGTGGACAAGTCTAAGCAACAAGCGCTACTTAAACGTGAATGCCCATTTCGCTGATGGATCATTCTACAACCTGGGTCTCAGCAAAATTCGTGGATCACTACCTGCTGAAAAGGTTTCGGAAATGGTCAAGGATATGGTCCGGAAATTCGGTATCAAGGATGGAAACATTGTAGCATCAACGACTGATGGAGCTCGAGTGATGACGAAGTTTGGAAGATTGTCGGATTACCTTCATCAGCAGTGTTACAACCATGCGAATCACTTGGGGGTTTGCGATGTCCTGTACAAGGATCAGCCACCGGTACCAATTGAAAAAGAGGAGCCACCGGTACCAATGGAAAAAGAGCGACGATTCGGATAGTGATAACTACGATTATGAAAGTGGTTCTTTCGGTAAATATATTGGAATGTTCATGTTCATATTAACGAAAACAGCTAATTTATTTCAATTAAAGACTTGTACACCACGCGATTTGAAGAGTCTCTGAAACGTATTCGAAGAGTCGGGATTTTTTTTTCGAAAATCGCCTGTTAAAAATGCACTGCTTCAAGAAAAAATCACGAAAATGTTACATAAACCACTTCAACTGTGTGTCGACGTCAAAACTCGTTGGAAAGTCAAAACTCGTTGGAACTTTCAGGTCTTATGTAGAACAGTGATTTCGAGGCTGCAAGAAACCTTCAGGAAGCTCTTCAGCCAATCAGACTCGCTTCGGAAGCATTGGGAAGACGAGATGCTACATTGCTGTCTGTGGAAGACAGCTTGAGTTTCTTGTATTCGAAGCTTAAGAAAAGTAACTCCAAAGTTGGAAACGACCTCTTCGATGCAATCGCGAAAAGAATCAACGAACGGCGCAAAAAGGAAATAATAACAGCGCTGAAGTTCCTTCAAGGTTTTCCGTTGTCAACGCAAGTGCCAGCAGAACTGGAAACCTCTTCGAAAACGCAAATGATTAAGTTCATCAAGGAACTGGGAGTTTGATTGTTGCAAGACTGCCAAAGAATGCTGGATTGTCCTGTATACATGACGATTCAGGATCAACACCATCGAGCATGCGTGGAGAACTGGAATCGGCTATAAAGGAATATGCCAACCCGTCCCAGACTGATTCGGCAATGGTTGATTTTTTAAAAGTAATTGCGAAAGAGCTGTCACTTTTTGAGATATATGGTATTTAAGTTGAGCCCGAATCTTGAAATCATTTTCGGCGGCTTAAAATCAATCAAACTGACGTCAACCGATAGCGAGGCGCTTCTTTTCAAACTCCGGAAATATCTGTTCTAAAAAGTGAACCTCACTGTCCGATGAAAGCATTAATAATATTTGCTTCTTGAAGTCGTATTTTCAAAGAATGAATTCAAATTGATTAGACCAGTTACTTGATTTGAACCATTGATTTTTTTTATTGATGAATAAAACATATTCCTATCCACAAAATTACGTTTTTAAGCACATTGAAAAATTTTCCGGGATCCCGGATTTCCCGACAAGCAACAAATTTTATCCCAAATCCCGGGACAAGCAAATTGGTCGGGAAATGAAACCTACTAATTAGAAACCATTGATTTGCGTTGTCTTTTTAAATTGAATGTAATATTTCTTAACTTATCTGAAGGTGGTGACATTTTTAACCATAATTACACAACCCCGTTGTGATGTAATTTACCGATTATAGGTTATCGAATGTCCTTTTCCATATCACACACACAATTCCAAGTAGTGTCATAAAAGAGAGCAATGAACAATCATCCCATTCAAACTATTTCGATTACTCCTCACCCTCTGGCGGCAACCAACCTGCCGAAATTTTGTTCGACCCTGCGTCACGTTCACTGTTGATTGATGTATCCTCAGCTATTTCGTACTTTTCCTCTACTTGGAAACTTCCCTTCCGGTAGTCGTCCGGTGTCCAACGATGGGACTGTCTCATACAAAACAGCATCACCATGTCTCATCGAGCGATTATCTGTGCCTTTGTTTGACGCAATCCAACAGACGCAATCATCCATCGGCGGTCTTCCGACCTCCGCCTCCACCAAGCCCGGCAGATACATACTTAATATTCCGGTCGCAAACAACTCCTCCGAGACACTGATATCGATCTCCTGTACCGCTCTGATATGTCTCTGTCACCCTCTGCCATTTGACGGATGACATCTCAATCGCTGAACTCACTGTGGCAGAGGGATTGTATCAGACCATTCGCCAAATGGGAAAAGATGATAAATTGATTCCAGGGTCAACCAAGCCCCACTCTATGGGACGGAAGCTTCTTACGCTATGCTGCATTAGCAGAGGCAAACGGCCCGTTGAATTATTCACCATATTCAAATGACCTTCAAACGTCGTAAACTACGTTGAACCACAGCAGTACTGTAATTTACGATGGTGCTAGATTTATACCGTTGTGGGAATTGCATTCCCTTCGATGCGTTAGGTGGTAATCGTGTACGGTTGCAGCAGATGAGACCCAGAGCAAACCAGCACCACAAATTGATCAATTACCAGCAATATGGCTCGAGTTAAATCAGTGGGTGTAGACTACGATCCGGAAATTGAGTCTTTCGCTCGGTGCCTGCTAGTCCAGCTGCGTGAATGAGTGCTCTCAAAATATTCACTTCAATATCCATTCTACTGCGTTGCAAATGTAGCGTAATTTGCTTTTAGCAGAACTCCGGATGGCAAAAAAGCGCAATCGTTAGCTTTCCTCCCAGTAAATCAGTATTTTCCGTGTAGTTTTTTGAAGGCTCATAAAACGGGAAGTATATGCAGCGGTTCAAGGACGAAACATGCTGTCTAGCCTGCCTGCAGCAAAGTGAGAATCCAGCTGCACTCAGGATATGAACTACCATCAAACGAACGAACAAACGGCAGCGGGCTGCAAAGAAACAGCATAATCCTCTCAGCGTGATGTATTTTGTTATGAGAATAGTCATTGTGCGATAAAAATATGTGTACATCCATAAGTCATGGGAAAAAATATAAACTTTTGCCTTATGCTGTTTTCCGACGTGCAGCGGGCATTTTCTAGCGTCTGGGATGTGCATCATGGTGCTAGTTCTGGGAAATTTTACTTTTGCTGCTTGGTAGTAGTTGGAAAGGCAAATTCATGTTTGAGTAAAAAAATCATCATATGCATTGGATGACCTGCCGGTTCCTATTTTTTTAATGTGGATGGGCTGAAATTTATTCTTTAAGTATCATCAAAATATTTAATAACTTTAAGCAGCATTCAGATTCAATCACTACGGGATAATTGCTCAAAAAGTGTCTAACGGGTGTCCACTAAAAAATGAGAATGATTTCAATACTTTTCCATCAGAACAAAAACGGCCGCATAGAAATGTCACTTTAGATGAATGAATCGTTGCACTCTCCAGAAAATTTTCATACACTCTTATTTCACTCTAACATGTTCAGTCGTGTTCAGCATGCCGTCGAAACAGGAAGAACTGCGCGCGCGCGTTGTACAATTCTTTCAAGCGAACGAAGATCGTGGAAAAAAATACACGGTGGACCATTTTTGTCGTGAAAAAGTTCCGGTATCCACCGTATACCGTATCCTGGCATGCATGAGAGTAACCCGGAAGAAAGGTTGCGGCCGTCCAGCGAAAATAATGAATGAGAAAACGCTCCGCTCGCTGCGCAGCATGTTCAACAACAAGGATTCGGTAAGTCAACGGGAAGCAGCCCGAAAGTTCCATTGTTCGAAGTCACTCATCTGCAAGACGCTAAAGAAAGAAGGAATAGTGTGTAGAAAGAAACCAGATCCCCAGAGTACACAGATGAGCAGATTCAAACCGTGAAATCCCAATGCCGCTGGATGACTCGGAATTACGGCGGAAAATCTTTCGTTCTGGACAACGAAAGCTACTTTCCTCTTTCGAAGTCTCAGATACCGGGCAACGACCGATTCTACACTAAGGACAAATCTACTACTCCTCCAAAAGTAATGTATAAGTTCAAGCACAAATTTGAATCGAAGGTTATGTTATACATCGTAATATCCGATAAGGGTATTTCGAAGCCGTGGTTCAAACCAAGCGGTTTGGCCATCAACCAGGAGGTGTACCAAAGAGAGTGTTTGCAGAAAATACTCATCCCATTTCTTAAACAACATCACTCGGATGGCAAATACGTGTTTTGGCCGGACAAGGCATCATCGCACTACGCAAAAAAAAACGCTAACGTTTTTGGAGAGCCAAAATATACCATATGTCCCAAAAGACCGGAATCCGACAAATTTGCCACAGTGCCGTCCTATCGAGGATTTCTTCGGTCTTTTGAGCTCCATGGTATACAAGGATAATTGGAAGGCCAAGAACACCAAGCAACTTACCAACAGGATCAAAAGCTGCATCCGAAAATTCGATGTGGCTGCCGTCCAACGGTCATGTTCCAGCATAACGACTAAGCTGCGCCGCACGGCGGACCACGGACCATATGACAATATTCACTAAACTTAGTTTGAAGATTTAAGTTGACCCTTTTAATAAAATAAATCAGTTTGAACAAAACTTCACTGGTATTTTTTTCCTGACCCATTCTTTTCGTTCTCATTATTTAGTGGACACCCGTTACCTGAAAAAACTTAACTTTTGAATAGATTTATCTTCATCAATTTTGGATTTTCTGGCAGGTTTGATTCCATTTTTTTCCGCTATTACAAGCAGTTGTGATTCCATTTTTTCTGCTCAAAACAAAAGTGTATTTTGCACCCTATGATAAACATGGAGACAAACGTAGCAATATGGCACTGCAATGCATTGGTCACATCGCTTACCAAAGCGACTGCTAACACCAACAATCTTTTCCATGGCAGTTGTTGACAAGCAGATCTATACTAGTCTCTGGTAACAATGATTGGCGTGGTAACATGAGGACATGATTGGTTATACCGATAGTGATACTGATTTACAAATAGCATAGTGCATTTGTATATTGAAGATGGAATTTAATCCCACGCTCCATCAATTCCATCTTGAGAAGCTACCCGAAACTTTTGCGTTGTAAAATTTAAACTGCATCACTTCGTACAATGTCCGAAAATAGACTTACTTTTTACTTAACATGTTTTATATTTCCAATTCATTTGTCTTACATACTAATTTTAACATTTTAAGTGTTTTAGCCCATTGGGCTCTTCAGCTTTGTTTAATTTTAGATTTTCTGTTTTTGGTGTGTTTAGTGTGTTTTGTGTTTTACATTAAATTTTCAGTTCAGCCCTTGGGGCATTGTTAGTTTTAAAATGTGATAACCTACCTAATCTACAACTAAAACTACAATTTGAAAATCCTAGGGGTGGGGAACCAGATTCCGGATGATCTGGTGATCCGATGTTAGGCAGTGTGCCCTGTACCGATTGATAGACTCACTAAAGCGATCGTCGAGCATTTTTATCTCGGCCAGACGGTGAACCTCTGATGTTCTTGTCCTCGGAGGTGTTCAGGATCATCCTGAGGAACTTATTTTGAACACGCTGAAGTTTCAGGTGATGTGTTTTAGCGCAACTCTCCCAGATTGGCATGCCGTACTCAATGACTGGAAGTATGATTTGCTTATAGACAGCAAGCTTGTTTTCCAGGGATAATGTAGACCTTCTGTTGATCAATGGGTACAGTAGCTTCAGCAGAACGTTACACTTTGTGACAGTTTTGTCAACCTGCTCCCTGAAAATAAGCCCGCTGTCTATGGTAACGCTCAAGATAGACAGCTGATTTAGCCCATTCCACCGTTGTGTTGTTTAGGTTTTTTTTTTAAATCCTCAGGCGGAACAAGTCTAGGAGAGTTGGAGTGTGGAAATAGGATGACCTGGGTCTTCGCCGCATTGATACAGATCTTCCTGTCCTGTCCGACAGATAATTTTTAATTATCTTCACCAGAAAGATGGGAAGATTGTATCGATGCAGCTTGTACACCAAGCCATCATGCCACACGTTATCAAAGGCCTTCTCGATGTCGAGAAGTGCCATGGCAGATGATTTCGAAACAGACTTGTTCCGTCTGAGGATGTTAATGACTCGATTAAGTTGGTGAATTGTCGACCGACCACGTCGGAAGCCAAATTGTTCGTCGAACAAGATGTTCAGCTCGTCGGCAGATGAAAGAAGCCGACGGTAGATCGCTTTCTCAAATAGCTTGGATAATGCTGAGAGAAGGCTGATGGGCCTATAGCTCTTGAAACATGAAGGATCTTTCCCAGGTTTCTGGATGGGGATGACTTTGGCTGACTTCCAACACGTGGGGAAGTAGCCAAGTCGGAGGCAATGATTGAAAACCATCGCCAGATGGTTGTAGAACTGGGGGCTCAGTTGCTTGAGCTCCAAGTTCAGGATGTTATCGAAACCTGGGGCCTTCATGTTCTTTGAACATTTGATATAAGCCAATTCGTCAGCTGAGATCTCCAACTCCTCTGTGCAGTCGTTGGGGCTTAGAGGATGTTAGTAATAAGCGCGCTAACGGCAGCTTCATGTGGACTGACGATGTTTTGTCCGAGATTATGGGAGCCGACGAAGTGTTGACTTATCTCAGCAGCCTTCTCTGCAGGAGTTATCAATCGATCCTTAGAGCCATTGCTGTCTAGTGGGATCAACGGTGGAATGGACCTTGGCTTAGTTTTTAAAATTTTTGTCAACTTCCAGAACGGCTTTGCACAATCTGGGAGAGAGCGGATCTTGTCGGCAAAATTGTTATTTTTAAGGTCCACCATTCTGGCCTTAATAATTTTGGTCACTCGATTACAGTGACGTTTAAGCGTTGGCAAACCAGTTCGCTGGTATTGCCTTCGAATGGCGTTGCGCAATTGAATAAGTTCTTTAGTGGGTCTATCAATGGGTACAGAGTTGCTCACCTGATCAATCACCGGTACGTGTTGCTCCCGGGCCTGGGAGATCGCTTGCTCGATGCTCTGCAGCTGCCGTTCGATGTCATCAACCGAATCAAGGTGCATGTCAAAATCGATGTTGTCGTCAACTTGTTGTCGGAACCTCTCCCAACTGGCGCGATGGTAGTTCCGTCTGGTGATTCGATGCCGGTTGACCGAGGAGCCAACTTCGGCCACCACCGGATAGTGGTCCGAGCTGAGCTCCTGGTGTACGATCGGCTGGGTGACCCCATGTTGGTGAGGAAGATGTCGATTGTCGAATGGACCCCGGATCGGCTCAACTGGGTGGGAGTATCCGGGCCCAGGACGGTGTAATGTCCCTCTTCCAGGTCTTCCTGTAGAATAATTCCGTTCCGATTCCGCCGGGTGTTCCCCCAGGTTTCATGTTTCGCATTCATGTCACCGGCGATGATGAACTGCCCCTGCCTCCGAGTAAGCTTACGGATGTCGTTACGTAGGGCCGTTGTTGTTCCGTTGTTGGTACTGGCTTGCTTGGGACAATAGGCCGCGATTATGGTGATTGGGCTGACAGCAGTTTTGACCTCGACTCCGATGGCTTCGATGGACTGCAGCTGAAAGCTCGGATGCAGATGGCAGTTGGTGTTGTAGCGCAGGGCGATCGCAACTCCGCCTCCACTAGAGCCGCTACGATCAAGTTGTACAATCCGATAGCCAGGAACGGAGACGCTAAGTTCAGGTTTGAGGTGCGTCTCCGTGACGATTGCGATGTCGATATCTTTCCTGTCACCTGAAGTCACCGAGTTCAATAATTTTGTTCCCGCTGGAACAAGCATTCCAGTTGAGGATGCTGACCTTGCGTTTACGTTGGCGGCTTTGAGCTGTTCCTCCTTGGAGTGGCAGGAACGTAGTTGGCGGTAAAGCTCTTGGACGAACTCGACCATTTGCTCCGTGTCGTAGAGCTGTCCATCGGCCGGTGGTTGCGTGGAGGTACTGCAACTCGTATTTGGATTGCCCCAGCCTGGAGGAGGAGCCGGCATGGGGGCGGCGGCGGCTGCCACGAATCGTTGCTGAACGGATGCTGACGGGCGGTTTGCATGGCGATAGATCAATGGAACTGGTGGCAGATTCGGCACTTGGTACCTGAGCGGCGGGAAGTTCTCGACCGTATTCGGAGGAGGTTGATGACGGTTTCGCCCGTTCCGATTTCTGGTGGACGCCTTTCTCCGGATTTCCCAGAACTCCGCACGCTTGGGGCAGGCACGGTTTTGGCCATCGTGGTTTGACCCGCAGTTGGCACATTTGGGCTCGCCAGTCTCCTCCATTCGGTCGCATTTCGCCGTTTCATGCGCTCCTGCACACTTGCCACAGCGCGGTTTTATGCGACAGTTCCTTGTCCCATGGCCAAAGGAAAGGCAGTTCGCATATTGCGTTACGTCACGCTTCTTGGGGTGGTATGGCTCCCATTCAACAATTATGTTGAAGAGAGCTCGCACTTTGCAGAGCTCATTCATGTTGACCGAGCCCTTCTCCAGGTGGGCCAGATGCCTCGGCCCGCTTCATGGGGAACACCTTAATCGGCTTGAGCTTAAGCCGTTTGAGTTCCTCCATGATATCCTCCGGTGTGTATTCCGATAGTCCACGAATAACCACCTTCATTGGCTTGCTTCCGGGGGTGTCATGAGTGTAATACTCGAGCTGCTTCGATTCCAGGAATCGTCTTGTAGATATAAAATCTGCTTCGGTGGAGTCTGCTCTTGGTGCCCATGCTGCACAGCTTGAACAACGGATGGATTTGCGCCGCCGCAAGTTCGTTCCTGAGCGTAGCGATTTCCTTCGTGGTGGTGAAGAGAGGTGGAATTTTCACTTTTTTGGCACCGTCTGCTCGAAGACAGATTGAACCGGAAGCGTGGCAAAACTGTTGTTGGCCAGTAGTCTGGCATTGTGATCCAATGACGCAGGGTTGGTATCGTCAGTTCGGGGTTACTTTGAGCCGCTTGCATGTTGGGTGCAGGCAGCAGTTGATGTTGTACGGTGGTTTGAGGTGGAGGTACCAGTTTTTTTGTTGCGTGCCATCGCAACAGTGGTTGGTGTCAGTGGGTTTGCTGCCAACTTCTGCAGCTCAGCGTTGATGCTTGCCATCTCGAACAGGTGGCCATGCGTCGAAGAGACACAAGGTGGGTCCGAAATCGCGGCACGAATGACGGGCGAAAAGAAAACGTATCACTACACTACCGAACCGAACAGCGCGAGAGACGAAAAAACCACACAACGATATCTAAGTTGGGTTACCGCTGGTGAGGTCCAAACAAAGATCGAAGCGCAGCGGAGAAAACGAACTTTACTGTTCGAACGTCAAGCGAAGCAAAATGTCAAGGTGTACCTATTTTATAACCTTCGTGGCTGGTTGGGAGACGTTCGTTACTTAAATATGAAGTCTTCGCTAGGAAATAACTGCATTTGGTAAATTTACTCTGAAAAATCGGCATTATAAGACATCATATTGTATTTGCGTTAATTTCAATAGTAGAGTGTTAAAAGCAATAGATTTAAGTATTGGAATCAAAGCGTAGAAAATGTTCCGATCGATTGAGGCAAAAATTTTGGAAATCTATCGAGGAATGACTTAGTTATTAACGTTCAAAACCTAAGCATATTTCGTGACGCTCCAAATTTTTGTACTCAACGTGTACCCCTGTATTAAAAACAAAGACGTAGTCCTACGTCAAAATGTTTATCGTGGAGCAGGGTTGCGGCTTATCATTTTTGACTCAGGCATATTCATTTGCCAATATCTCCTTTCAGAGGGTCGATTTGATAATATGATGTATGATGAACTTATAGTGCATGAGTAGACCTACAACTTTGTGTAACAGTACATTGCTCTAACTCCTATATCTTCGACGTGAGAGCGTATATTCACAGTGATCTTCACGATGATAATCGCGTGATCTTCACCGCGAATATCATCGCGAAGATCACTGCGAATATACGCTCTTATTTCTCAGATATAAGAGATAGAGCTATGTATTGTTAGACCAAGTTGTAGGTCTACTCAAGCACCATAAGTTCATCATACATTATATTATGAAATTGAGCTTCTGAGAAGAGCTATCGGCAAATGAATATGGATAAGTCAAAAATGATAAGCCGCAACCTTGTCGTGGAGCAAGGAACAAAAAACCTTAAAAGGCCATACTAAAACAGGCCGATGGACCACCAATTACAAAAAGGCGGGTCATCATCACAATGACCAGCATAAAAGCTGTTCAGGCAAACATTCAACATGCTAGAGGGGCATCAGGCGTACTCTCGCGAAGATTTGCCAAAGAAGACCTCGACCTGGTGTTAGTACAGGGACCGTGGGTCAACAATCATAGAGTGCTGGGAATCTCAGTACTAAAATGTAAGTTACTCTATGATGATAGCCATCCCTCCCCGAAGGCGGCTATCCTAGTAAATGGAAGGATTAATTCTACTCCCATTACAGATACAGATCTTGATAAATATCAAGAGAGACATCGTAGGCATCAGGATTGAGGTTCCAACCGTCAGGGGTAAGTCTATAGTCATCGAGTTTGTCAACGGCTGCAGACAACAAACAGTTCTAGACAAAATAGTCAAAAGGTCGAAAGTAACATTTGTAAACAATGACTTCTAGCGTATTTTTCTGAGAGCTGCTTGCTCCCATGAACCAAATAGCACCAGAAATAGATACAAGAAGTTGTTACCTTTCCGTTGGTAGTGGATGTAGATGTTAGCAACCTGGCATTTGCAGCAAATTTACGTTTTAAGTCATTGTTTACAAATGTTACTTTCGACCTTTTCACGATTTTGTCTAGAGTTCATCATCGGCTGTGACGCCAACGCTTTCCACACTGTGTGGGGAAGAAGACACGTCAAAAAACGAGGTGAGTCCCTTTTAGAATATATTTCTGCTAATAACATTGATACATGCAATATGGGGAACAAACCAACTTTTGTCAGATTGAGGAGACAAGAAGTAGGAACTTGATCTGACAATGAGTAGTCAAATACTAATGGATAGCATTTCCTCTTGGGAAGTATCCGACGAGGAATCACTCTCAGACCATAGGCATATCATCTTCTCAATAGAGAAGGGAGAAACACTGAGGGAATTCTATCGAGACCCCAGGAACACCAACTGGGATCTCTATGACAAATTCCTCTGACCAAACAACCCTTGCTGCGCAAAAATATAGGAACAGCAGAACAACTAAATGAAGCTTCTAGAATGGTCACAATCAAAATTCTTTAAACATATTATGAAAGTTGTCCACAAAAGGAAAGAGTTTCAAACAGGAAATACATGTTTGAAAACAACATTGCAGATACATGTGTGAAAACATCCAATGCACTCCAGAAGTTGCCAGGCTGCATTCAAATGGCCTTGGCAATCTAAAGAGGGACGATGGTAGTTTTACAACAGGTCCTTGAAAAACTTTGGAAGTAATGATGGACAGTCACTTCGCAGGCTCAGTTGCTTCCAATCGAAATGAAATGGGACAGTTGAGGGTGAATCCAGGACGAACTATGAACAGGTGTGATGCACTCGGGGTGGATGGGCTATCAATTCCTTCGAACCTTTCAAAGCCGCGGGGGAATACGCCCTCTTCCTTGCCCTATTGCAGCACGCTAGGGAAATTATTGTCCCGGTCTTAGTTCAGTTGTATATTAAAAGCATGACACTATGCTATATTCCCGTTTGGTGGAGGACGGTAAGACTAGTTTTCATACCCAAGACGGCAGAAGGGATAAATCACTAGCTAAGCCATACAGACCCGTAAGTCTAACCTCCATAATAATCAAAATCGATTTTTTGCCTATTGAGGTGGCGGATTCGTCCGTGCCTTGACCTACCCCGCAGTACGATGTTA
Organism: Aedes japonicus; assembly: GCA_034211315.2. Classification (NCBI taxonomy): domain Eukaryota; kingdom Metazoa; phylum Arthropoda; class Insecta; order Diptera; family Culicidae; genus Aedes; species Aedes japonicus. The sequence continues at coordinate 5,161 of JASCZW010001580.1, read as the reverse complement.
GGCAAAGGAATGCTTGCTTGGTTCCATGGTGCTATATCCAAGCCCTTCGCTTAATTTTCAATACTTCTGTTCAATTTTCACAACCTGCCGTACACTGGCGGAACTATCAACACTCTTCTTCTTTTCATATCTTCACCTCAAACGTCAAAGGCTTAAGTGAATCTCTGAATTTCGTTCTTATTTTGTTGAGTGTACCCCTTTTGGTATACCAATGATCGTTGGACATACGGTTGCTTCGCTTCCAAGCCTACACTTTGAAGGATCGAAATCTGGGTGAAGCTAAAAGTTCCACGTCCAACGTTTCTCCTGTACTGCTACTGTACTTAGTTGTATGACCACCGCGCTTTTGATCAACGCTTTTATGGGTATTTTCCAGTTACAGCTTTCGCTTTTTTATGCCACAGTTGTACAGTCACCGTCAAAATAAAGTGCCCACTTTTCTCATAAACACGCTTCGTCTCTGAAGTCATTGAAAAACTCATTACATCGTTTTCGTATACTTTTCTAAGCATGATAATAACCCTAGTAGCACACTTGTTGCAAATAAGTCGAAGAAACTTCAATGTGACTCAATTAAGTCACAATCAAGTTTCAACAACCAACTATGACAAAGATGTGTTGCTTGGGAATGTATGTATGGCTGATGTCCATATCTATGTGTTCTAAATAAGAAGTATTTACAGAAGGACGAAATTCTCCTCATAGATTCTATTACATCAATGGACCAAAATAACATATCACAACTTTAATATATTTCCGTGCACGAATCAGTTGCAATACCAACCGATCACCCTCATGTTAATGTGGCACGTTTCGTCCTTGTTTCGGCCCCGCTTGTTATGTCAGATCAGAACACCGTAGTTGAGTACTTCAGTAAAATTAATTATACTGGTGCAATGTCAAACCGCTAAACCACAATCTGATATACTGGTGACGTGAACTTCAATCTCTTCATCCACCACTTGTTATGTTACCGGTGTAGGTGAATGATACGGTGCAGTAACAGTCAGTCAGTGCTTTCGCCGTGGCGGAACTCGTCAGAGAAATTTATGGCATCATAAATAAACGTCATCAGAGGACATAATGTAATGTCGAGTGGATATGCGACTAAGTAAATGAAAGCACCGATTTCTCACTTGACCGCTTGTGACATGCATCAGTATGACGACAACCTGCTGTGTGCCTTCCTATTAGAACATTCCCGTTCATCACCGCCTATGTCTTCATTGGCAGTTTCATCCTCCAAAACGTCCAAAACCCACACTAAAACAAGTTATAAAATGACCGAAATGTGAAACCATTATAAACACCATGCATTAGGTGTGCTAAAGTATTCTTGCACTCGCACAAAATTGCCATAGCTGCTGCTGATAGCTGCTGCACTGACTGGTGGCAAACGAACTTTACCAAACCGAAACACGTTTCAGCGTTTACACAGTTTTAAATTAATTCAAGCTGATTTGCATAATCACCACCACCACCGCCTCCACCATCCATCCGCAGCAGGGAAATCCACAAGCAGAAATCTCCAAAAGGGTCCCGTTTCGCGAAGCAACAGAAATTTACTATTTCACTATCTACGGCGGCGGCGCTCATTAACATTCCGCGATGCTTTTTCAGAAAGCTCGCAAAAGTCGAGAAAGAATTGCGCCGAGCTGCCAGGCATTGGACTTAATGGTTTCGCTCGTAATCTTTAAGGATCTTTTTATTATGTAGGTTGTATTTTTGACGGAGATGGACGAAAAGGGATCGTTTTGGGGCAAAACTTTCCACCGTACTACTGGAGCCATGGCGATACAAAGAGCACTTTAACGGTCCTTGGAAGCCGTTAACGGAGAGACACCTACGCAAAAGTGAATCGTTAAACCGGCAATATTGTTGCGGTTGTGGCATTGTCGATACGGCCAGACTGGTGGTGATTTGACAAACTCCGGTGAAGGTTCAGAAGCAAGGCGTTCATGCATCGAGGCTAACGAATAATTTTTTTTGCTAATTTTGTCCTCCTGAAATTCTTTTCGCAAACAATTGTCCGAGATTTGACGGACATCTGCGAGCTTTCTTCAACCCTCTTAGGCTTACAATTTTCCATGTGTTGTTATACAAGCAATTTGGTGTATTCTACAGGGTGCGGCAAAAAATAATGCGAAAATGTTCAAACTTGAGTATTGGGTTAGTTCGTGTAGCTAGTGACTAATTTCTGTCGAAAGTGTATTTGTTTATGTTTACTTTCAAGCCAAACATTTGTTTTATTGCAAATTCGTCAAAATGTTCGCAAAAGATGTGATCACCAGTTTGTTGCTCGCCCAAAAAAAGCCGAAGGATATTGCCAAGGTAATAGGGTGCCATTTGGCAACAGTTTACCGCATAAAAAAAGTCCCTGCAGGATGGTCCTTCCCAAGTAACACGAAAAGTTTAACTGTATGCATTTTTGTTTTTATGTGACAAATAATAATGTTGCCGTTTCGATGATTGAAAACTATTAGGGATACTACTATAGAATTGAAATAGCACAGAAGGTGGAGCCTATGAAACATAATTTAAGTTCGACAATGGTCAAAAACAAAAAAAACCTGCGCTTCAGTAAAACATATCTTTGTCGGTTTTCAAAAAGGTATTCATGGACTAGGTTTGAACCATAAACTCTAAGCTTACAAGGTTGGTCTTCTTACCACTCGACCATTTCAACATGTGAGAAATGAAACAATTAGAATCCCCTTAAACGATATCTTCGTTACATAAACAAGCGCCCATGGGACATAGTTACACTTTTTAGCATAAAGAATTCAGAAATAGGAAAGTACATCAAAGTAAATTAAATAGATTTGCTATACTTTGATGATCGGTCGATTAAACTTCAGTTTTTGCCTATGCGTCATCATACAAGCAATTGTACCCGTGTAAATAATGTTCGATCGTACCAGGCAACAGCAATATTTTTTTTCATAATACTAACATAATCGAATCAGGTTCCTAAATGTTTCAGCGGTAAACATGATTGTTATATAAATAGATTATTGATAGTTTTAGGTCTTATTTAAAAGTTCAGACGGTCATTTGACGTCCAATACGACACGAACAAAACATACATGACTAGATTTGTTGGCATTTGACATTTCACGAATATGTTTGTTTCTGAAAATACGGAAGACTTGTGTTGCTACATTTGTACAACATAATATGAAAACACGCAAGACGACAGAAGTAAACAAACATGTCCTAACTCAAAACATCAAACAAATATATGACATAATAAGTGAATCTAGATTCGAATAGCATGAAACGTACATCTACATTACTAAACTAGTCAAATTGCACTTTTATAGATCTTCAGCATGACACATGTAAAATATAACTTTTAGATTTATGTTTTTGGTGCTACTTGGGTTGTTTAAGAAGGAAAAAATGATAATCCTGTTCTCCGATGAAAACCTTTTCAGCATCGATGCTGTGGCCAACAGCCACACGGACCGGTTCATTTCACCGCAGAAAATGGAGAACGTTCCGGAAAAAGTGAAATTCAAATTTCAAACCAAACATCCGGCTGGTGTCATGTTGTTTGGCTTGGTGGCGTCCAACGGTTTGAAAATGCCGCCTGTTTTCATTGATGCTGGAGTTAAAATCAATACCGAAGTGTATATCGGTATTTTAAAGGACCAAGCGCTTCTCTGGGTGAAGGCCAACTTCTCCGAGGACCAAACCGTTGTCGTACAGCAGGATGGAGCGCCGTGTCACACGCCCAATCGAACCCAACAATGATGGAACGATAACATGAAGTTTTGGCCAAAGGATTTGTGGCCCCCTAGCAGTCCAGATCTTAATCCGTTGGATTATTCGATTCGGGCATATGTTGAAGCACAAGCCTGCAGAACATCACACCCTAGTGTGAAAACCCTGAAGTCAACCATAACACGCACATGGCAGTCAATGCCGGAGGACTACGTCCAAAAGGCATGCTCTGGCTTCCGGCGTCGGCTCGAGGATGTTATTAATAAAAATGGAGGACACATTGAATAAATTTGTTTAAAAGGACTTTATAAAGATAACTGCGAAAATGTTGATATTATTGCTTAAATTAGTTGAAAATGGGATTTGAAAGATATAGAACAAATTTTCGCATTATTTTCTGCCGCAGCCTGTATAACTTAGAAATAATTGAACTGAAAGGGATTTTTTTTAGATGTGCTAGGTCGTCCAAGCTATCCTGGAGTGTGGAACTAAAGATCTATAGTTGTAACATAAGCAATTTTATGTTATGTTATGTTATGTTATGCTATGCAATGACATATCATAACAATGTTATGGTATATATTCAAACATATAGAACGGATGTCTTGGAAGACCAAACGATATTCTATGCCAAACGAACTGTACTGGAGATCAATGAATACGTTTAATATAGTTTTTTTTACATCTTTTAAAACACAAATACAAGATGTTCTTCAGAACATAGGTTTCTAAAGGCTGATTAAAAGTAAATTGGAACCCCCTTTAGTGTTTGGAATCGCCTCTATCAAAAATATTTAAAATGATGTGTGCACATTTCTATAGAGAACAACTTGAAAAGTTTGATCAAAGTAGTCGTCGCGTTTAGAAATGACGTCAGATGGAGCTCGAAAGCAAAACAAAATGTTGTGTACAAACACCTGGAAAATCCAGATGCTAGTCATGGTCCGTTTCCAATCTGGCTGAATTGCTGTAGATGCCGAAAACAACCGTTTGTGGATTGCTCAATACGTACAAGGAAACCGTGAATGTGGAAAGGCCTACGAAAAAAACTGGAACCAGGGATCGTCAGCTGCGCAGCGTTCAAGCCAACCCTGGTTTTTCGATCCGAGTTGTGGCCAGAAGGTAAATCGCCAACTTTCAAACGGTGCGGAACATCTTTGCCTGGGTTAAGAAGTACAAAGCCAGTAAACATCCGAACCGGCACATAAACTAGAATTGCGCGGCCAAAAAGCGTGTAAGACTCTTGTACGACCGCCTTTTGACGAAACCCAAGGACTGCACTTTGATCGATGACGAAACAGACGTCAAACTCGATTTTATGCAGCTACCCGGTCTAAGATTTTACATCGTGGCAGACGTGGGGAAGTACCGGGACTTTGTGCCAACAAGTACGCGAAGAAGGCCATGATTTGGCAATTGATTCGCAGTTGTGGCC
>JASCZW010001579.1:0-104065 GCA_034211315.2 Aedes japonicus | reverse complement strand
AAGGGTGTACGGAATCAAATAGCGACACACACAAATATTCGGCGAAATTCGCCAGTTGTACCAATCATCTTAAAGCTTTCAGGAGAAAAATAAAACATGTTATAAATATTTTCCAGTGCCATGCAATTAATCAATAAAGATGCTTCGGCGCGAGAATTGACGCTTCTTTTGCGCGCGCACCGCTTCAAAACCTCTTTCGAGAGTAATGGCACTAAGGCTGCCGAAGATCCGGCCAGAAAATTGTGAGGACCATTCAGCTTCAGATTTTCCCATTGACCGTTCCAGTTGTCACTGGAATGGGGTGCTCCAGCAGCCCACGAGCAGGAGTGCTTGCCGAATCCTTATATTTTTGGGCAAATTTGACATCTTCTGCTTTTTAACGTCCTCAGGGACATCGAATTTAATATGAGGCAGTGAAAAACTGGAGCCCCGGAAGCTGCCGGAAGTCCGCTTTATGCCGTCTAATCATCCATAACGAGGCAATGCGGTTTCGTCAGCATCTGGGTGCATGAAGCCCGTCCATGCACGTGTTTTACCTACCGTATTCTCCCGTTCATCGCGATTGGGCGCCTTAACACCCCGGACTTTGTGCACGTGCTTGTAGTCCCTTCACGTTTTCCGCATCGTGAACGGAAGTTTTGGCTAGATTCAGTTTCTTCGCCACATCTCCGAACTGAACTGTTGGGATTCCTCTTGCAGCTTGAACTACCCGCCCGGAGATCCTTAACACTATACGAAGATCCATTTTGCCATTTTTTTCTTTTCCGATCTGCTGGTCAAACGTTCGTGGTATCGATTTAAAACACGAGACACCGTAGAATGTACCATTCCCAGCTTCCTGCTGATGGCACGATGAGAAAGATCCGGATTTTCGAGGTAGTTTCTCTGCGGCGCTGCTGTTTTTCCGATTCCATCTTCGCAACAATAAGGCATTCCACGAGACAGCTGCGATCAGCTGATATTTTTGTTTACCATGATTTTTTGACAGTTCTCAGTTGACCTGACAAATGTTTATTTTATTTACATTCAGCATCGTTAGCACTTACAAGTTAATAGTGTTAGCCGACCCACACAGTTTTTGCTTTCAGGTCTACTGAGAAATTTCTCATGGAAAGCCTAATTACCCATCTGCTAATGAAACTTACACAGCGTTAACGAATACACATCTAACTAATTCCACCCAACATTTCAATAGAAAATACCCAACGGGTGAAAAGTTACAGCCATTTAAAAGTGGCCAATTTGATTCCGTACAACCCTCATGAAAACCCGGTGTCTCCACTCGCGTTTTATGTCCTAACATTTCTGCCACTGTCAAAGAAAATGCCAAGTCCAGACAATATGGGATTTGAAAAAGACTGTAGTTTATTTATCTATGTCGATGGCGGACGACTAGTACAAAAACATTTGTTTTAGATCTCAACTAGTTTTTGTCGATTTTTAAACTGAAAAAATGTAATTTTTTTTATTATTACAAAATGCCACGAAGTTCAAAAAGTGACATTTATGCAAATTGACAGCAAGCAGGCCTGTTGGAATATGCAACGTTACTTTTCTCTCCCACAGGGGCATCCATAATGGCATATGTCAAGTTTGACGTCTTTCAAAGTGACTGTTGTGAGAAAAAAAAAGATAAACAGCATTTCCGAATATTTTTCCGAGTTCACCAAAATAATGAATAACGGATTTACCAAACCGGACGTTAATTCGCTTCCTAAAAGTAGACTTTTGTATGGTTCAACGTTTTCTGGCAACAAGTGAAAAGTATAGATGTGACAACAAGAAAGGCAAAATTGAAAGGTAAGCTGAAAACAAATAAGCAAACAAATTTTTTTAAATCATCCGACATTACAGAGTCAAGAATCTGGATAACCTAAAGGCAGCTGTTTGGGAAGGTTCAATATATAATTGAAGGCAACCTTTACACTTTGAAGGCAAGAATTGTTCCAGAACACAAAGTGACGAAAAAGCAATACAGTTTGGTTGCAATAATAAACACAGCTGATGAAGAGATTACCTATGTGTATTGCGAGAGTGAAGCACGCTGTTGAATTTCTCTACTTCCTTTACAAACAATACAACCAGCCTTCCTCCAACTGAATCTACTTGTCTGTGGAAGGTTCCACAACTGTCGAGAGTAGACGAAAACATCGATAGATTTTTTCTGGCGAAGTGTACTCTAACTGGTATTGCAACAGTGGAAGCAGCAGTAAGTGGCAGTGCTTGCTACTGGAGAAGTGCCCTGAAACCCAAACAAATACCTGCCTGAAATACCGTCAGCCATATCCGCGGTTGGAGTCTTGCAATGCAATTCTTAATAAGCAACTTCAAGATGACACAGGTTTGAGGACAGCATTTCCCATCGCAGCATGGTGCCATCAATAAGGCCAGCTAAAATAACGATCATGGGAATTTGTTAACACCATCTCCCTACGGAAAAGTGATTTCAGTTATAGCAAATTTGTCTGACGATCTTATTACAGCTTCAAAGCCTTTATTGATGTCTGTAAGTCTCAAATGGTTAACAAGGTTGGCAACGAAATTGAAGCAGTCACCACCAGAGGCACCATTGTGAATAGTTGTGTGCGTTAACGGCCACTACTTGAAATCAGTCACCTAAAATATAGACGTAATTATGCACTAACCTACTCTCAGGCTAATCAAAATATCATGGATAACAATTCAGCCCTCATCATAGTGATTTTCACACACAAAAAAAAAACTTTCTTCATCAGGTTATCACACATTGGAATTTTCGTGTAAAGCCCAGCTCTTTGCAACCAAACTTTTCTTCGCTCTTGATCTTTTGGCATCAGAAAAAAATGGATCGCTGGCCACTGGGCTTTGTTAACACCGCAATTCACAACACAACACATCATTTTGGAAATAAGAACTATCAAACAGAAAGGCAACAAATATAAAAATACTAATCTAATTTATAGTTACAAGTATTCCACTAAACAGCTCAAACCCTCTAGGATTCATAAAAATACTGCCCTGTCTTTCTTGCAATGGAAAAAAGGTAAAGTGGGATGTTTGTCAAAAATACACAGCTGATGCTGATGATGTTTAAATCAATGGTTGCTTCGTTATTGTAAGTAGTCTGTTTTTTGGAACGTCTCTCATGGTGAAATGAAATGGTGATGTCTTGCAACCATTATTATACCATACTAATTTGAACTTGTTTTTTCAATAGTTCCACGTTTCAAAATGAAAAAAATAAAGAAATGATGGTATGTTATTATACTTTTTATCAAAAAATGTAATAAACCACTTACCCCTAAAATACCCTATTTTTATGTAAATTATTAATAAAATCTATAGTTTCTACTCAGTTTGAGAAAATACAAACAAACGTGACTGAGTAATGTTCACTCTAATTTTGACAGGTGATCTAGTTAATCAAAAATGTGTAATCCTTTAATTACTCTAATTAGGGTAGTTCCACTTTTAACGAAACTGAATTCTACTCAGTTTTTAGTAACTGCAAACTAGCGTGCTTATCTTAAAAAATGACTTTTCGGTGCAAGCTTTTATTTCCATTTTTGTGTCCGAAAATCTGTTGTTTTTTTCCAAAACGCTGTAAATTTTTCATTTTTCATTAAAATTTAAAAATTCTACGTACGATTGCTGGAAATTTATCGGAGATTAAGGAAAAAATATTGATTTTTTTCTAGCTTCAACAGTGCGGCCTCTAACAATCCGCTTATTAGCTGGTTGCCGTCGGAGGTGAAACGCTGCACCTAATGTAGCGGCCGAAGGAGTTGTCCAATGAAGGCCAAAAAAATGTTTATTTTTGTAACCGAAAAACGGCAGAATAAACATATGTATTCCATTTTTGTTGTACATTTATAGTTATATCACAGATAGTTGTTAAGCAAGATCAAAACTAATTGATAACTTTGTGTAAATTTTCAAATCGCTAGCAGCCGCTAGCGTTAGCAATTGCTTTTTCACTAACGCCACGTATTTAACTTAGTCAAGGTGAACACTGATGTGGCAAAGTTGCGGCATTCTGCTGTGCATGTCAAAATATCACTCCATCGCTCGCCACACGCCAACCGATATTGACACGATGTTTTAACGTGCAACGAGATTCCACTAGCGGCAACAAAACTGACAGATTTGCTTTTAGCTAGTTGTTTATTGTCATTTCGCGATTCCTTTTAAATTAACAGTTGCGGAATTTTACACACGCTGGGAATCAAGCTTGAATGGCTGTGGTTATATTTAGAAAAAAATCCCAAGAATCACTTTTTTTTAGGCTGCCAGAGTGTACTACCCGCTTAAGCAATACCCCTTACTGATGGCTGGCCCACAATTCACCAAAGCTTTTTCATTAGGGCCTAACTGACAAACGTAAACAATGGCTTGTTTCGTAAATTTCTTTTTGCTCAAAGGCAACCCATGATAGCCTCTAATTCCTTCGGATAGGTAAACGCTTCCTCTTCGAAATGACCGTGGTGAATTGATTAGGTGAGTTTTCAATGACGAGAAATTCGCGTAAAAAGCCATTGTTTACGTTGGTTAGTTAGGCCCTGTTGAAAAAGTTTTTTAATCGATACGTTGCCGATGCTTTTGCGTGAATTTGACAGTTTTTCCATAGGTTTTCTGTCAAATTTAAAGAGTCACTTACAATTGATACGTTGCGTATGCGTTGACGTAAATTTTACAGAAAACCTATAGGAAAACTGTCAAATTCACGCAAACGCATCCGCAACGTATCAATTCTAGACAAAATCGTCAAAAGGTCGAAAGTAACATTTGTAAACAATGACTAAAAACGTAAATTTCCTGGAAATGCCAGGTTGCTAACATCTACATCCACTACCAACGGGAAAGTAATTACTCCTTTTATATATTTCTGGTGCTATTTGGTTCGGGGGAGCAAGCAGATCCCAGAAAAATACGCTAGAAGTCTATGTTTACAAACGTTACTTTCGACCTTTTGACTATTTTGTCTAGAATTGTGGGACAGCCATAAGTCAACACATACGTTGCGTATCAATTCTAGACAAAATAGTCAAAAGGTCGAATTATGGAAATGGGAATATGGAAACAATAACTTCTTGCGTAGTTTTCTGGGATCTGCTTGCTCTCACAATCAAAATAGTACCAGTAACAGTTATTGGGCGTCATTACCTTCCCGTCGGTACTTCCAGGAAATCTACGTTTTAAGTCATTGTTTACAATTGTTACTTTCGACCTTTTGACGATTTTATCTAGAATTGTGGGTCAGCCATTAGTAAGGGGTGTTGCTTAAGAGAGAAGTACACTCTGGCGGCACAAAAAATAAGTGAGTTTCGGTATTTGCAACAGAAAAAAAAATTAACCTGATCACCAAGAACATTCAGACCAAATAAAAGCATTCGGCGAGCACCAGCATTCCTCTGTCCTGGAAATAAACATTTCAAACCACAAAATAATTATCCTGAGCGACAGCTCAGTTTATTCCAAACAAGGTTCCTCTTTTCCGTTGAATGTAAATTAATTTCCAACCACCAATAAAAGACTAAAAGCCCTGATGGGCGTGCTACAACCACATCGTTAAATTTAATGAGAACCCTAGCCTTTTTGAGGTATATTCCTTTGTCTTTTGGAAGTGTTGGTGCGATGATGATGATTCACCGTTAATGCCATAGTTAAAGCACCCTTGAAATGTTCCATTTTCCTACAGCAAAGTTAAATCTGATTTATAGACATTTTCCAACCAACGAACCGATTAGAATTTGCCTGTGCCGGAACGCCGCTTTGACCCCCGGTTCGATAAATTGACGCCAAAATGTGCTCACGATAAATTCTGAAAGGGATCGTAAATCAAACCGAACTTGGCGCTTGATGGTAAAACCTTGACAACGGCGACAACGAGCGCCGACAGCAACAATTATTACGAGACTCCAACCCAAACAACGCTTTCACCACTCCTTGGGACGGATTGCCTCACAATGTTTACAAGAGCTTAAGGGGGGGATTAATGAAAAGCAAATAAATCAATGCAGCCGTTATCGCCTCCAGTCATCAGGCTCAAAGTTACGTAAGTGAGAAATCATTGGAGAGTTAAATTGAGGTCTAATCCTTTCTAAATAATAATCAGATGAACGTTGTCGAAACTTTCCGGGAGCGCTGCCGAAGCTGAGAAGTCAACATCATTAATACTAACAATATGAATATTCATGTCGCACCGAAAATAACCGGATGTAGAAACTCAGTCCTTTGTAAAATAAACTCGTTCGCCAATATGGAAAGCAAACATTTGCATTTAAAACAAAGTATTTCCTCCGAATGCAGCTCACCTGTTGTTATCCGGCGTGGCAGCAGATGCAAATTTACTCATCACAACCGAGCATTGCATGGAATTTGATAATAAAATGCAACAGAGTGCTTCCTCAAAAAACGGGAACGAGAAAGCAGATGGCAGGTTTTATCGTTTTCCAACGCAATGTTTCCACCGCAGTGTCTTCGTGTTTCATGGAATTACTCCTACTCAAGTCATCGGTGCAAGAACTTTTCAATGCTTGAAATATTGGTAGCAATGAAAGACAACAGTTGTTTGTTTGACGCACTGCACTCTGGAGTAAAATTTAAATTTGAACGGAAATATATATTTACAGACTAAGTTTGAAATTTTCAGTGACATCTCCTAATATTGGCATAATATGGTATTGGTGATACAATAAATACCACGATTACAATTATTAAACATGAAGTTTTGAGTAAATTTGAGTTGGAGTGTATTTTCTTTGACGTTTTGAACCAACAGCAACACATTTGGATTTATCGCAACTTTTTTTGCGATATGTATTTGCATAACAACCTACCTACCTACCAATAAACTATACCACACCAATGAAGCGCTGTGGACGTGAGATGCTTTTGAGTGAAATTTTCTAGGATTTTTTTACTGTCAATCTAACTATGGCCAGTGTATCCTCTGCTGTACACAGAAGTTGTCTCCATTGTAATGTTTGTTCACGACAAAATCTGGACAGATTAAATTTGGAATAAGACAAATTTGCTGTTAGTTCAATACCAGATGCATCTTTTATTCCTTTTAATGTGCATTATTAGTAATCTTAAAACTAATAACAATTACATTAATTGTTATGTTATATATTCTCCGTGCGAGGAGTAACGATTATGATGTAGAAGGAGATGTTCGCTCATCACCATGAGGCACCAAGAGTGAACAACAATGTTTTTTGGCTAGAATGAAAGATATGAAGAGAAAGTTTTGATAGTTCCGCTAGTGTGCGGCAGGATTGAAAAATGTAACAGATTTTTTAGGAAAATTGAGCGAAAAGGGCATGTATACAGTGGTACTCGAACCAAGGACATTTTTGCTAACATCCCTACCCCGCAGTGGGATGTTAGGCAAAATATCCCTGGTCAGTACCACTGTATACATGCCCTTCGCTCAATTTTCTAAAAATCTGTTACGTTCAATCTGCCGCACTGTACTGTAATGCTTTCTTCATATCTTTCATTCACACATAATTATCGTCTCATTGATGACAACATCTCGCTCTACTAATAACAATTACTTAATTAGGCTGCACGAAGAAACTACAACTTTTTTTACTTCAGCCATTAGGGTCTGTGCAGACTTCTCTTCAACCGGCTTGGCTGCTTTTGTTGAAGATTTTCGATTTTTTTCGATAGTCGTAGCTTGTTGTTTATATTGAGAGAGTTCTCTCTTCACGAGAGCCCAATACTGCTCGATAGGTCGCAACTCCGGGCACTTGGGTGGATTCGCTTCTTTCGGTACCACATGGACTCCATTCGCTTTATACCATTCCAAAACATCTTTGGCGTAGTGACAAGATGCCAAATCAGGCCAAAATAGCGAGGGAGCGTCATGGCTGCGTAGGAATGGTAAAAATCGCTTCTTCAGGCATTCTTCACGGTATATTTCCTTGTTTACCTCGCCGGTAGTGATGAAGCTTTGACTTGCTCGACCACAGCTGCATATTGCCTGCCAAACCAAATATATTTTGGGAAACTTGGCCTCTTTCTTCATCCTGAAATGCTCGTCTACGCCGTTCTGTTGCATGGCAGTATAACAAGACATCCATGGAAGCTGCTTAAAGACTTCCAGCACATAATTTCCATCGTCCATTATCACGCAAGAAAACTACGTCAAATATTCGCGATACAACTTGCGAACCCGGGCTTTAGCCGTCACATTCTTTTTATCATTACGGTTCGGTACAGCTTTCACCATGAACGACGTCATACCTTGCCGGTTCTTGGAAGTATGTACGAAAGTTAAGGATATTTCTAGCCACAGTACGTACTGAGAGAACTAGTCTCTATTGCAATATTTACTTCACCTTTGCGTCCTTCTGGTGGTTCCTGAAATCCGTTTTTGTTCCGGTACCAGCCTTCTTGGCTGTTGTCAAACGAGTATCGAAAGATTTAAGAGCGTTATGGACAGTGCTTGCGGGAAAGCTAAGATTTTTGGCAAGTTTTCTTACTGACAGATCCGGATTAGAATTGCGACCGCACACAATTGCTATTCGCATTTGCTCTTCTTTCGACGCCATCTTCGATCTAAAAGCTTGTAGTATCACCAAAAATGGATTTTACACAATGAACAGACAAACGTTCATCAGTCTGCGAAATATTTCACGCGATAATGAGGTATTTCCAGAGATTTACGTATTCAGGTGTTTCCGGTTTTTGTCGCGAACGGGTTTACGTCTATTTGAAGTACTCTCCGAGGAAGTTATAAGTTAATATGAGGACAAGCGTCGATATCTAGTTCAAAGATAATTCAGAAAAGGGCTTATTATCTAGTTAACACCAAATAATGCGTGATGATACTGAAGCTACTGACAGCATTAATTCATTAAACCCCCTATACTTCTGGAGAGTTAATTCCTGTTTTTTGAGAAGCATTTACCTGAACTTCTGGGATTTCCTGAACTTTGAGAAACCCTTTTTGAACTTCTGGAATATTCGATTTTAAACTTCATGAAAGCTCTGTAGCACTTATGAGTAGTTCCAACTAAGCTTTTTGAAAATTTCCTTCGGAACTTTTGGAGAATGCTCTCCTGAACTTCCGAGAAGTTTCTTGAACTTTTTGAGAAATTCCTTCTTGAACTTGGTAGTGCCCTCTCTGGTAAGTTTTTTTTTCCTGAAATTCTGGGAAGTTGTTTTTTGAGTTTATTTTTTTCAAACATCTGATAAATCTCATCCTGAACTCTGAAGAAAATTTTATCCAAACTTTGGAAAAGTCTTCTCTAGAATTTCTAGGAAAATTCCCTTAAATTTGTTGAAAGTTTTCTCCTGAACTTCTAAAAAGTCTTCTTCTGAACTTTTCGGAAGTTTTCTCTTGAACTTCAAAGAAGTTAGTTCCTGAACTCCAGAACATCTTGCTCAAACTACTAACCCACTATTTTTCTTGAAAGTTTCTTTAGGTTCTTTGAACTTCATTTCTTCACGAACTTTGAAAAATTCTCATCCTGAAATTCTGAAATGTTCTCTTCTGAACATTGGGAAGTTTATTCCGGAACCTCTGAGAAGTTCTCACCTGAATTTCCAGGACGTTCTTAGTTTTGTGGAAGTTTGTTCCGGAATTTTTGAAAAAAAAAATAGATAGCGCCTTCCAAGGTTAGTTTGCTCCTGAACTTCGCGAAAGAATTTTTTCCTGGACTTCTGGGAAGTCCATCATGAATTTCTGGGAAAACTCCAAAGCCTCAGGAATGTTCCAAACTTCTTAATAGTCCTGTTCCCTAAAGGTCTTCCTGAAGCGCTGAGAAGTTCTCTCCTGATCTCCTTCACTGCTGAGAAATATGATCTTGAACTCCGAAGATGTTTGGTTTGATTTTTTTTTTGGATATTCATGCTTGAACTACTAAGAAATTCTAGGACTTATTTCATAAACCATTTATCTCGTGGGTTGATTAGCTAACCCCAAGTGCAAGAGTACTAAAATAATGCGTTAAAAAGTGCTTAAGAAAAAAAATCAGAGTTTTATGACTTTCAAAACCTCACCGATATTTACGGTTGTTCCTCCGTGTGGCAACGCACTGGGCTTTCGAGCTAATGTTAGGATCATAAACGAGAAAATGAAATTTTGTTTTGATTATTCCGACCCAAGGTGGTCCTAATGAATCGAGATCTTGGTTAGTTTCCTACCACTTCTTTTTTTTAAATCAGTTCGTTTGTTTGTTAGGCTCAGATGTGTGTAACACTTTGCGGAGCCGATGTTCAATACTGTTATTAACAATGTTTTATTTTCGGATTTTAGTAAAGTGGGGTGCCAATTGCTCGTGGCTAGCTCGAGGTTAAGGGGTCACATTATTGTTTGGTAGGGGCTAGACAAGTAACTTATTTTAGGTATTAGTTGCTGCTCATTGTTGCAACATCTACCAAATCCTCTGTCCCTGTAGTCCCTTTCAGGAACTAAGCCGCTTCCTACCACTTCTGTTTAGCATTATTTTTGCAGGATCCACACAGCAAAAGTCTCTTGTGAAGTACATATTAAATTTAATTAGTTCAATTCAGTTTTCTAGTGGAATTTAAAAGAATTTGCTCGCGTTTGCTAGTGCTAATTTGGAAAAAAAAGTATTTCAATTTTTTTTAAGGTGATTAAATTGAAGTGTTATTTTTAATTTCTTCTAGTTTCCCAATCATGTAGTAGGGTAGGGTTTATAGGATCAGGATACACCTTGACAAGTGATGTGGTCATATAATATAGTTCATATAATTCAGGGGACAAAAAGGATAACAATTACCTATTTCACTCCACGTTTTTGAGAGCACGTACCACCTCTCAATTGTCTGAACATTCTTTGCGGGGTCCAACTGGTTGACGTTCTGCTTCTTTCAAAGTATCTTAATGATGCCTATCCAAACCCGCCATGCTTGCCCCATATGGCATTGCACGTGAACGAAAATAGCATCGTATCTCGAACTTCTTGCTTGCCTTTTTCGATCTTTGTGCTCAAAACAGAAGCAAACCTCAGGCACGTCACTAATTCCGAAATACGAATTCTGCACACACCCACTTTTTCTGAACCGGTTAAAAATCTTCAGCTTAGCATCCTGCTGTACGCATCGATCGCCTACTTTAGCTCGCCTGAAATCCGCCTACGATCCGGATCATTTTTTCGCACTCTTCATTTCCCCGAGGATGGAAGAATTTGACAATATAACACTGCGAGAACTCGGCAACCGAAATATGTTACAAAAATAAAAAAAAAATCGGAAGTAAATTTGTAATTTTCACGGAGGATAAATATTTGCTGTCATCATTGAACAAGGCACACTTCGATCTCTTCAACTCCAATTATGTGCATGGTATTGAACTGGGGGTGCAACACATCTAAATCCAGATTCAAGATGATCGAAAAATACCATGCTAGTAGCGCATCAATCTCTAAAAAATCTCGTTTCAGCTTGTGAATCTTAATCCATCAACTTGCATCGTGCTGCATCTTTTTGCAGTAAACGCTTGTCATCACTCGCACACTAAGCCAAAGCCAAAAAAAATCCTGCAAATGAATGCATCCTGAGATAGAGTCGCACCCCTGGTATTGAACAGAAATTCACATTACTTTTTCGAGCTATGTAGTTTGTTCATCCTTTTGTTCGTGCATTAATGCCATTCAATAAGTCCGTTGGGTAATTTGGAAATAAAATGGGGCTGCGTTCTGGAAATTAGTTATGCGCAAGTGTAAATGGTTTCAATTTTCCTATCAATTGCTAGATATAATGATTCTTAAAAAAAGTTGATATGCTTTGGTTTTTAAATGACCTTGTTAATTTGCTCTTGAATAATTCTTCGACAAATATTATAACAATTTGTTTAACGGTTTTCCTTATATATAAAGACATAAAAACAGAACGAGTAATATTCCATTATATACCACCAGTTTCTAGATTGAAAATATTATTCTTAAAGAATCGATTGTTTTCCGAATCGACTACTTATTTTCGAACCCGTAGGCTCTCACAAAGAATTCAATTTGATTTGTGGCCGTGTGTGAGTGCGGAACTCTGTTATCGCTTCACTCACACGTTCACAAATTTAACTTAGTGTTAGAGTCGATTTTTGACTTGTCGTGTAATTCAAGGTGCCTCTAATACCTCAGGTGGTTTCAATACAGTAAACGAGAATTTCAGCCATGTTTAAACAAATACTAATACGATCCATACCCAATAAAATCAGGTCTGGCATACTGAAGTTGTCTCCTTTACACCAATGGACTCAACAGTGCCTGTGATGTCAAATCAGTTTGTATGCTTACTTGCTGTGAGCATTCTGATGGATTTCGAATCGGTGTTCATTCGCTAACAATTGAGATTTATCAATTTGAAACAACATGGTAAGTTTGCGAGCGAGAGAGAGAGAGAGAGAGAGAGAGAGAGACAGAGAAAGATAAAAGATACATGGAGCACATGCACAAAATACATGGAGCACCAATTTACCTTAATAGATAACTCTTCACTCCTAGGCAAAAATGTAATCAACAACTGTCACACAATACACTATTGAGTATTCCTTACTCTTTTGCTCCACTGCTAAATCTTCCGTCTTCCACACCAACTGAAGAAAATAGACCACCTGAGTTATTAGAGTCACCTTGATGTACCAAGGTATCCAATAATCATTAAATAAAGCACGTAAACAGCCTATATGTGTCTTAACGACAAGTGATATAATGCATATGAGCATTATATTCACCTTAAATGCTACTCAAAAGCAGGTTTTGACCCGCTATACGGCTTAGTTTAATGCTTCCCACCGAAAGAAGGCGTCAATGTCGACAATATGTCATTCATTGATAGCATGAATTGGTAACGTTTGCAAATGACAGCTAGATGACAGCAGTTGAAATGTTGTTCTGCTGCTGGGGAGTCACGCTTTAAGAATGCTGATTAAATGCTCGATTGAAAACGCAAAGCATAAAAAAGCCCCATTTTTAATTATCTATTTTATTTTATTTTTCCTGTTTCACCTCTCATATTTTTTTCTTCTCCTGTATTGATGGTGATGGACGTTTGCTTTCTGTTTAGTCTCCCTGTTGGATAAGCGGTTCGGGAAGTGGCCGGAATGGTGTGATCTCGGTCCTGGTTTACGAATTTCTCAACAACACTCACCTGTAATCGCACACAACAGAAAACGGTCAAATAACTTTGAAACCAAAAGTGTTTATTCGCGACGATAGCTTTAAAAAACGGACTACACAATTTGGTGGATCGAAAAAACGAGTGAAATTTATTCCCAAATGGAGTTGATTTGTAGCCTAACAGCTGATTTGTGTATGTGTGAACGGTGCACGGAAACTGTATCTAATTTATCTCTTACTCCTGTCAGAGATGCATTCTGAAACTGATGTTATTGCTGTTACACAACACGCCCTATTTTTTCTTTTGAAAGGGAAAATTCAGTGCAGTTTTTCGCATTTCCAAGGATGGGATTCGACTCTCTGCTTCGTGGCCTACGTGTTTTTATACCGCGTCTTTATTCTCTAACCTATATGAAACGCATGGGAACGGTTTTAACATTTGCCCAATTTAAACTTCAATGTCCCCAGGTAACCAATAAGCATTTAAATATGCACTAATTCAGCATCATACTTGCATGTGCGATTCTTTGTGCTGTACATTGGAAGCACAGCTGTTGTAAAATGACTAAAATATTTACCTGCACTTAGTAATTCAGAAAAAGCACCAAAAAATGAAAAAAGTGCCACTAAATTATTAAGGCCTGTGCCAACAAATAATGTGTGATCAGCATTAAAAAATTAGGAATGAGCAATAAAAGATGAGAAAAGATCTTCGGATAATCTAATTGTGACCGGTAAATCTATCAAATAAAGCAACAGCTATTAGTATATGTGCAATTAAATATGGCAGTATTTCCGCCAAATTATGTAATTTGAGCACTAAACTATTCGCATATGTCTTTTAATTTTGTTGGATTTTCCCATAAAAACAGTAAAATGAGCAATGGATAAATAAAAACATTCTAGCAGTTTTTCCACCTGTTGTATCTGATGTATTCGATTGGTTCTCCTCTTCAGATGAAAGTAGTATGAGGCAAAACTTCCAGTTTCACCATGGTGCACCAGTGTAAATTTGACGATACCGTGTCTCTATGAAATGCAAGATTTGCATTAGCAGAATAAAGATTAATGCATGAATTAGATTACATACTTGTGCCCTGTCACCAATAAACTTTTTGTCGGAACATTCCGTAGATATTCTAACTTTGGCCAGATGAACATGGCTCCAAAATCGCGTTCAATTATTATTCCTTTGTTTTTATCGCCCAATTCGTTATTAGGATCTAAATCTACAGAAAAAAAGGTTTGACAATAAATATAACATGCAAACTCCAGCTAAATAGGGAATATTACCTTGGAAAATTTCAAAGCTCTATCTCGTTTTCTACCGCCATTTTCAATATTTTTATTATTTTTATTTTACTCCTTAACGCTTCTTCTCTTGATTCGAAAACACATTTGTGATATTTTCAATCGTAATCAAATTTATGTGTGAGATGTTATGGTTTTCAACTATTAGTACTGACACATATTTTCTAAATGGAATACTCATATATGCAATCTTGTTTGGTTATCAGCCGTATGTGAACCCTGTTAGTGTTTATAAAACGCTCATAAAATGTATTTTACGTTATTTTTGTCATTTTTATGTGTTGCTACTCATATAAAAAAATATTAATTTTTTTGTAGTGTATGCTTCCAGCAAGAAAAATTGTAAATGCAAGTATGATGCAGAATTAGTGCATATTTCAATGCTTATTTGTTACATGGAATAATTTCCTCCAAAGTGATAAACACAATATTAGCGTCCTGCATTATAACTATTGCAAACTTTGTACGTAGAAATACAAACTAGTGAACCAATGGTAATTCTCGAATTGGCTTGGATCCTCTTAGTAGTTTCATCAGTTTACAAACAGTAACATTAATTTACGGAGTTTATAATCATTTCCAAAGTATAAAATGACATCCACATGTAGTGCTTTTAGTACAATACATTGTTTTTGGTGATTTTATAAATTTCTCCTCTAAAATGTTCCTTAAAAATATTTCCTGTATATGTGTGGGGTTATGCTATGGTTTTGCTTTAGCTGATAACCGGGAGGAAGTCCAAACCAGCACCCTCTTAGTGGACATACTGCAATACGTAGCGGATTCCGTTTGACCCGTTCGCGTTTTTTATGCCGGACATTTGTAATAATTTCCACGTTACATTGAATATCATTCCCTACAACACTTACCATTAGGATGCAAAAACAGTTTTCTTTTATGTTTGCTTCCTTTTAAATAACGTAGATGTTAACTTGTCGAGCACCAAAATAACAACTCCAGATTTATTCCATCTTTTTGTTTATAAAGCATTTGACACAAAAGAGAGATCTTTGATGCCCTATCAGAGAATACATTCAAAACGCCAAGCGTTAGCTACACTGAGATAAAAGCGAATGGACAATATATTTTCAACTACCGTAAAGTACACTAATTCTGCGCATTTTGCATAAAAATTGCAGTTAATTGCAAGATTGTCAAACTTTATATTTTATTTCATACACAAGAGGACAACATATATTTACATGTAGAACTGAATTCAAAGAATATTCAATTAAACATTAGTTTGGAATTTTTTCAAATGCGCAAAATAAGGTCATTAGGTGCGCAGAATATGGGTACTTCACGGTACATATTTTACAGCATTTTTTTTCTGTAATACAATTATTTTTGTGACAAATAGTAATTTTACAGAGAATGTTTACGAAACTCATCGCTTTTTGACATTAATTATGATTTGATCATTACATGCACATGAGCGCTGCCTAGGTGTTGTTAGAACGTGCAAGGCTCCAAT
Organism: Aedes japonicus; assembly: GCA_034211315.2. Taxonomy (NCBI): domain Eukaryota; kingdom Metazoa; phylum Arthropoda; class Insecta; order Diptera; family Culicidae; genus Aedes; species Aedes japonicus. The sequence goes on along the minus strand of JASCZW010001579.1, from coordinate 88,204 downwards.
TCATTCCATACTTAAAACTCTGATCATGCATCAAACATTGTACATTACAAGTTGAAATCCGAAGTTTTGTTGGAATCCATCAATGGCAGAAAAAATATCTTTTATAGAGATCCGTTTCAGTGAAGAAGGTGAAGAAGTTTCAGTTCTACTTAATGGGCCAAGAAACGGATCAGAAATCATAATTCTACATAATTCCAAAATAACCGAATTGCTGCAACAACAACTTGTGGATGTACCAATTAAAAGGAGGTTCACACCAAACAGCTAAACTCAAATTTGTTAAGTTTATCATTTGACCTGGAATTGTTTATCACACAATATTCTAATTTCCAGCTCGGCCTTAAAAGCTCTCAACTTCATTTGCCAACCAGGAACATAAAAATCCAAGAAGATAGATAAGTTCCCCAGCTCAGATAAAACAGATTGCTTTTCTGCCATGAAATGGTCCAGATCTAAAATCCACATCTTCCGCATAATTCATCCCGGCAGATAATTGAATCCAGCCTGGGGATATTCTCTATCATCCTCCAATCCTAACCAGATAGCTACGAGAGTACCAACAAAGCTATGCAATTTATCATTCTCGCCACTTATCGTCGCCGTCGCCGTCGTTCCCGTCGTTGCATATTAAATGTCCCGCGCACCAAACACTTCCGTATCGGAAGTGACACAAACCGACCGAGTTGCTTCTAACTCAGACGGAATGAACTCCGCACCATCTTCCGGCGAACCGCACAAACACACCGAGCAACATTCCTAAGTTAGGTTATTTATTCAATGTGCTTTTTGATTCCATCTGTGCTCCTCTATAGGTTCTTGGCTAATGCAACCCCAGCGTCTTTTGGCAAGGATATTTGCTGCTGCTTCTTCTTCTTCCTCTTTGCCCAAGAATTGCTAATGGCAGAAACATGAGGGGGGCCTGCATAACAAAGTCCTCATTTATTTTTCGTTCTCGTACCGTGTGCAGCTGCAGCAACAGCCAGCAAGCATTCCGGTAGTTTGTTATCTTATAAAAGCTCCTTTCTCCATTATTGCAACACAATACGGTTGAAATGCGTTCCACTTTTCGACACGGGAAACGAGCAATTTTCTACCGAGTGAATAATTGCTCGTTGTGTTCGCTCCGAAAAGTAAGCAAATTTGATTAACCGGTGCAACTTAGTTGTTGTTGTTGTTTTAACTTAATGATGTTCCTGAACCTAATTTCCTCCTTATTCCCATTTCATTTCAGGCTCTATTACACACGCATGACGTGGTAGCTAGAGAAGTATACGGCGAGGAAGCGCTACGAGTAACACCACCACCGATCGCACCCTACCTAAATGGAGGCAACGACGATATCGACAACGGTGAAGCCGGCGACCTGCCGCACGTCACGCGCGTCCGGCTGGTGCAGTTCCAGAAGAACACCGACGAACCGATGGTAAGGAAGCACAAGTTGTTAATTGCACACCTTCAGACCCAGAAGTTCATGCTTATTTCTCCAGGGTATAACGTTGAAGATGACCGAGGACGGCCGGTGCATCGTGGCCCGGATCATGCACGGTGGCATGATCCACCGGCAGGCGACGCTGCACGTCGGCGACGAAATTCGGGAAATCAACGGCCAACCGGTGCAGCACCAGACCGTTAGTCAATTACAGCGCATGCTGCGGGATGCACGCGGTTCCGTTACGTTTAAGATAGTTCCTTCATATAGAAGTGCCCCACCACCAGTTGAGGTAAGAACCGTCGCAATTTGGAGCAGATAAGTGATATGAAATGTTTGCCGAACAGAAGCTTACGTTTTTTGGATTATTCCCAAAAACCTGGGCACAATGCAATGCAATCCCGTCTTTGCCGTCACCGGCAGAGCCATCCTATTCACTCTGGTACTGCAAATGGAATTGTTATCTCCTCAGCACACACGAAGAAAAAAAAAGAAGGGATTCCTTCATATCGTATCTAAAAGGTTCTCCTGCCACCCAAGAGCTACAATATCGGCGTTTATGCCGGTAGAATGCACAAACACAGAACTCCCAACGGAGCATCAAACGGTTTGGCGAATCCTTTGATTTCACTTTCGGGGTGGGAATGCGATACGCTAGGATTCGGTGGCGTTTCTTTTCTTGACGTGAAAGAAACCAAAAACCTGTTTATCGGAACTTGGAGCGGGAGGTTCGGTTCTTTTCCACCGGCAAGACGGTTGCCAAACCGAACATAAATGCTATCGATGACGCCGGAATTGCTGGTTATCACGTTGAGTGTATTCGGGGTGGCATTTCCATTCAGCGGTTGTAGTTCTTCTTATTGCATCCGACTCGGATTACATCGTTTCGAGAAGCGTTTTTTGGTATCTTTTACCACTCGGAGAGGAGAAACAGACCAAATCTGGCTTTATTTTGGATCATATTTGACATTAATTTGGCCTAGCGCGGTAGAAAACTAAACCGTTTTCGGCTGAATTAAATACATTACCCAAGCGTCAGTGCGACAGGCCTACTGCGTTGAATTATTTGCAAAGATGATCCTGAAAAATGAGTTATGCCTTGTTCAGATTACGGAGTTGTAACATAATACAAGGGTGTTCTAAATATTATCAACACGTAAAAGGTCATCAAGATAGTCTTGTATATAGTCACTAGATTCATAGTCTGGCGGATACAATGACGGGAGCCAATTTGAACTGTCACTTGGCGGAGCCAATCGAGCATATCTCGAGTAATTTCTGTTAAGGGCCTAAAAGCCATTTGTAAACAATGACTTTAATCGTTGATTTCTCACGAATTACGAGAATCCCAGCATATCCTGTTACTCCATATGGTAGAACTTACAATTTTCTACCAAATGCTGCTTTCATTTCACGAGATTAAATCACTCTCAAGAGAATCAAGAGAAATCGATATTTAAAGCCATTGTTTACACATGGAATTTAGGCCCTTAACATGAATTACTTGAGACATGCTCGATTGACAGATGCTCCGCCAAGTGACAGTTCAAATTGGCTCCCGTCATTGTATCCGCCAGACTATGAATCTAGTGACTATAGTCTTGTATCATGTTACAACTCCGTAGTCTGAACAAGGCATTAGAATAATGAATAACCAAAACACATTTCTCGAGTACATTTTCAAAAGGACGTAAGTCACTAAATGTAAACAAACGCGTTGTTCATAGCATGTTATTAAAAAATCATGTAGGGTAGGTAACGACTTAAGCACCCCGAGACCCTATTCCAAGCACGGGGTTAACGTTAACCTACAACGCTCATTTTTTGCAGTATGGTGCTCCATCTAGTGAAGCACCATACTGCAAAAACTAGAAGGGACAGCCCAATGGGTTTGTACGCAAAGTTGACGTAGGACTACGAAGCAATGTGCAATTTAGATCGCTTGATTGTTTAAAGCGTGGGCGAAATTGGTTTCCTTCCAAATCGAATTCCCATACACTAAACGTTCGCACTACAATCATTATTATTTGATATAGCCTGTCTTAGTATCTAAATTCATTCATCTTGCTTTCACTGGAAATAATATGTATGACATATGATAACAAGATACTCTATATCACGTAATATACCTTGCAGTGCGAATGAGTTTTGTTCATTTGGGAAACTTATACTCAAGAAGCTGGTTTCATTCATCTCCAATTGCACACGGTTTCTGCTAGACCTATGTGTACACTATTGTCAAAAGTGCAAATGTTGAAAACATTACGGCTTCGGCACAGGAAAGATGTTTTTCACAATCGATTATCCCGAAACCCAGCCTCCAGCTTTCCAAAACACATGTCAACTTTCTTTTCCAGTAGTTTTGATGGCTCTGAAAAGGGGTTCGAGGAACAGCTACTAACACCACCTCATTTCGTCATGAAGCTGGTTTACTTGACCATGGCTTCGGTTCGCTCGGAAACCTCGTGTTAAGCTAGCTCTCCCGGCAGCTTAATCGAGGGGCAGTTTGATTTTCCAGAGATGTCAGGGCCATCCGCCAATTGATTTAAGTCAGTCGGACAGATATGCTTTCAATCCGCTCGGAAATGTCAATTATGAAGCTGTTCATAATGCTTATTGTTTTGGAGGCAACGACAGTATCGGGTTAAAATGCTTCAACACCCAGTAGATAAGGTGCTATACACGGCAAAAACAAAGTACCTAGAATTGAGTATTATTAAACTTAAAGTTGAGTACTGTTGTTGAACTGGAGAGATGGGTAAATTTGATTCTGCACATTAGGTAAACATTACTCAACGGGTGAGTACTTCATTGACAACAAATTTTTGAGTAAAAATGGAAGTCATTTGCATACTTTTATTATTTGAAGTATATTAGATTTAAATTCCGAAAAACAATAAATATGTTACGGTATTAAACTAGCCGTTATTGTTAAAAATTAAGAAACAAACAAAATGAATAAAATTATCAAGTAAATTTATGTTTTTATTCTATCATCACGAGATCATTATCTTTATTGCGTTGTAGATGATTGTGGCTTGTTTGGGAATTCATAGTCTATTATTGCCGATTGACGTCTAGGTCTAGGCTAATTGAACGATAGACCAGCATTGGGAAGTAAATATGTAAGAAATTCTATTGTTAACTCTTTAGATAGCATTTGGTGGCCCTGAAAAGGACCGTTTGGCTTTAATAATGATACGGCCATAGTTGTATTTTCTACGATGGTTGAACCACATACTTTCCCAAAATTATTTGATTCCAATCGAATGATTGAAATTTCAAACAGCACAAGAGATATATTCAACCAAACAAACTCTTTAATAAGCAAACTGATTTGGTCGTACTGAAAAGGATGGATATAGTTGACGGGGGAGAAACATTGTTCACGGTTAAACTTGGGGTTTCTTCTTGGTATTCTTGGTTCAGCTCCGCGTCGAAGCGGGTGGCCATCTGCAGGTGACGTGGGATGATTCTTGTCCCGTTGTTGTCACGGGCGGCTTTTCTCATCAACTCGTAGGCTTCAGCAGCCTTATTTCTCGCAGCGATGTTGACAGGAGCATCGGCCCAAACAGCCAACTGCACCAACATCTCTGGATAACGAATGCTCACCAGTGCATCCTCCAGTGTGGTCGCATGCCTACTGCGTCGCTACAGTACATTTTGCTCTGCACAGCACTACTCTACCGTAAGACTGAATCAAATGTTCATTCAACGAAGTCAATGTGATACTAAGTGCATCAAAGGGGACGAACTTCAGTTATTGCGCCATAATAATTAGTTTTAATTAGGGAACGTCCATTAATTACGTCACGCAAAAAATGACTTTTTACCCCCCTTGTCACGTTTTTCATATGGACCTTTAATTTTTTGCATAGATCGTCACGTTTTCTCAAACTCCCTCCCCCTCCCCCTTACTGCGTGTACATAATTAATGGACCTTTCCTTAGGGCACGGATGATTTTCTTAACAGAAATGTTCCTAATTTGCTAGCCACTGCCAGCAACTAATCCGGTATGCATAACTAGGAACTAAAACGAACTCAACCACATAGTCAAGTCGGTCTCTGACGTGTCGCAATTCGGCTCGAATTATCCCTTCTAAAATTTCGTTCGATACTCCGGGACGCGGCGTAATTGAACTACAAACCGACAAAAGAAAAAATTCAACCAAACAAACTCTTTAGTTAATAAACTGATTTGGTCGTCCTGAAAAGGACGGATTTGATTGACGAGGGAGAAATAGTTTGCGATTCCCTAGGGTTGTTTGTCTCGTCACGAGCGGCTTTTCCCGCCAACTCGTAGGCTTCAGCCATGCCCTTGGCCATGCCTCTCTCTAGCGAGGTTGACAGGAGCATCGGCACCAACACCATCCAGGGTGCTGGCTGCCGCAAACTGTGTTGCAACAGCCTCTGCACAGCACCACGACTGATGTAAGATTGAATCAAAATTTCAGCTAAGAGCTGGTATGTCATGGCGTCGGATGCTATTGCACAAAAGAAGGCGGTACCAACGAAGGCAATGTGATACAGATTGCACCAAAGGGGACGAACTTCTGTAATTGCGCCACAATAATTAGTTTGAATTAGTGCACGCTAGACGGATGATTTTCTCAACAGAAATATGCCTAATTTGCTTCCCACCAACAGCAACTAATCCGGTACGCATAACTAGGATCAATGGAGAACTCCACCACAAGGTCACTGATGTGTTGCAGTTTGGCTCGAATTATCCCTTCTAGACTTTCGTTCGTTTGTTCTTTCTAATCGGGGACGCGACGTTTAATTATTGCCATATTCAGCCGTGATGCGGTAATTGAATTAACAACAGCACACTAGAAAAATTCAACCCAACTCTTTAGTAGGTAAACTGATTTGGTCGTCCTGATAAGGACGGATTTAGTTGACGGGGGAGAAATGTTTTCGATTCCACTTGGGCTTTCTTTCTTCGTTCAGCTCCTCGTTGTTGCGGATGGCCAGCTGCAGGTGAAGTGGGATGAATCTGGTATTCTTGTTTTCACGGGCGGCGTTTTCTACAACGTGCTCGCCAAACACGTCTGTCGCATACGGATGCACAGCGAGAACTGATTATTGGTGTTCGGTCGTTCCACGTGTTCCATAATTGCTGGCAAGGTTACTGTGGCAGTATGAACCAATCAGAGCGTAGCGCAAATATGATGTCATTTTCGACCAATAGCTTTGTGCGTTCAGAAATTTGTGTGGGACGGGGAAAAGTTATTTTGAAGAAGAAGAAGACATTTGTTACTCGTTTACTATGACCTTGCTAGGGAAAACACATTTTCAACCTGTTGATATGCAAATTTGTATGGGAGCAAAAGAAGGTCATTTTCAAATGAAAAATTGAACTACTTATACTAATTGAACTTCATTCAAATTTTGATGCGAAAAATTTGTGAGTCTTCTTGATAAAATGATGCATGAATGAAGTCATTCTGTTCAGTCGAACGAGAGTTATAAGCGTTCAAAAACCTTTCACTTTTGCGTAACGCTCTCATTTTTCAAAATTTTGAAACGGCACCCGGTATGGAAAAGAAAAACGTAGTCCTACGTTAAAAAATGAGCATTGTAGGTTAACGTTAATCCCGTGCTTGGAATAGGGTCTCGGGGTGCTTAAGCCGTTACCTACCCAATATATGCCCATATTTGTTGAACTATCTGATGGATTATTTTTGAAAGTTTTAACTAACTTTTTTTAATTTTTTTAGCAAAGATATTTTTACAACGTTTTGTTGCAGAAAAAATAATACGTCATTTTGATAAGTTCGACGTATCTGTATGATATATGCCAACTTGACGTAACATTTCGATGTATCAACGTTGTCATTCGCATAATGACGCATCATATTGACGTTAGTAACATGCCATCTATCAAACTGACTTATCAAAATGACGTATTATCGTTTTCTATTGCAGACCGTTGTAAAAAACAGTTTTCCAAATGAAAATTTTCACTTCTAGTGTAATTTTTAAGCACAGTGTGGAATATCTTCTACCAAAGTGACATTAAGTGGAATTTATTTCGGATAAACATGTCTAATTTTCAAATAGGAATAAAAATAAACTCAAAAAATTTCAATGCTGATTTTCTCATTTTCGTCCAAATGTTTCTTACGTCCATTTGAAAAAGTACTCGAGATTTTGTGAATCTTCACGAGAAGAAGGATGCGTGGACATACCGTAACATACGTTCCGAGTTGTTTCAAGTTGAACATGATAGAAATTTTAATCATCTTTAACGAACTTTCCATATTAAGTTTATTGCAAATTTAGACATATCCTCAACGATGCTCTTGGTACAATGTTTTGATACTTTCTGCGAGCGCTTGAAAAAAAAAGACGATCTGAATATAGATAGACACGGTGAACTGCAAATCTACGGTTGGTCACAGTTAGTGTAAAAATTGAACAGGTGTTCTGCAAGGTTCTGTCCCGTGTGTCCCTTCAAAGTTCTTTACACTGAAAATTAATTTAAGTTTATATAACGTACTCGGAGGCAGAACTAACGATTCTGTTCGTAATTTTCTGCAACGAAACTGATGTGTTTTTTTATTATATCTGCGTAACTAATGGTATACGCGCAACTTTCAAAAGCACAATGCACACTGTTCACACAGAAACAACAATCATGCATCAGGGATGTCATATTTACAGACATGTCTGTTATTTGCAGACTTTATATATTTGTTGCAGACTTTTTTAACGATGCAGACATTTAGCAAACAGACATCTTGAAATCTTTTTTAAAATTTCAAATAAAATTTATTTTCAAATAAATGACAGCTATAGGCTGGTGCTTAGCCTGTATTTACCTTCACCACCGCAATTGACGTGTACTAGCTCGGGTCTGGTGCTATCGTGCTGGTTCTCTTGCTCACCTTCATTGAAAACTTTAAAACAAGAATCAATGTCATTTTTTCCCATGAGAGCAAATAGGAATGTTTCGATTTCGAAATAGTGTTCAGTTGTGAGAAATTGCGACTGCAAACATTCAGATGTTTTGTTTTTAGCGCTAAGAGTAACATACGAAGCAACCAAAATATTCCGGTTCGTATATTGGCGTGAAAATGTTAAGAAATCACGGAAACTCGAGGGATATCCAAAAGCAAAACCGATAACACATTGTTTTAGATGATTAGGCAACCTATTAGGTGCTAGTTGTTGAATTTCTGATATACAGTATTCTTATAGGCACTAGTGGTAAAAATTAAATCGGCACTTCATTTTCAACGTCTATCTGTAAGCCAGTTGAATTTATCAAATGAAGACTAAATTTTGATTTTGAAATACAAAAGTGGAAAGAACGTTGTGGGAAAAAACAAACTGAAGAAAATTGTGTCATCTATGCGAATGCTTCAAGCGTCACTTTAAAAATATGAAACATTGTAATACCCCGTTCGCGCTACAAACCAAGGAGTGAGACAGCTCCTAATCACAAGCTATTTCCCTGTTGCTTTTGAAGCACCACGAGTTACTCACATTGTTCAATATTTCTTACTGTCATCTGCTTCTTCATATTGTGATTTCTGAAACCGTGCATCACAGCAAGCTGATTTCGATCAATACGTCAACCCTTCTTCCTGTTGTTTTCACTGCCTTTCCCTTGGGAGCAAAACGATACCCGGAATGATTTTGCAATCCAATGGTCAGAATTGAACAAGGTGATTTCGGTTGCTGAGCTGATAATTTCGACTATTATTCCATTTGAATCACGATGATTTTTTAGATAGGGCATGCCTTCTACGCTGGATGAAAAGCTTGCAGTCTCCACAGTTTGACATCTGGCAGTGAGCTAACGCGATAGAAGAAATGGTTTCGATACCTAATCTGATCCGTGATCTGGCCTAGGGTTCTATCTGGAAATAAGTAAACCGACTTGCACTGGAGTACGGGTATCCAGAGCTTACCCCTCAGTACTCAAGTGTTCTAAGTTGGTAGTGAACTATCGACTTCCTCATTGAATACGAAGTTAACTTCATAAACAGTACTGATCAGTTTCTTTGCAGAAAGCAAAGAAAAAATTCTAGAACCCAACCTTTGGTTGCGTAATATTAACTACATTTAGTTTTCAAGTAATTGGGAATATAATTTCAAATTAGAAGATGGGTGATAAGTTGGCCGAAGACAGAGCTGACGAAGTGATTCCAGAAAAAAGTATTTACGCCAGGGGAGGACCTGCTCATTGTCTGGTAGACGGAAGAAACAAAACGGTGGCTACTTATTTATAGTAAACCCGATCATTAAACTTTTTTTCCCCAAAAAACGAAAAGGTGAGATATGTCAGTGACATATCTGCAAAGTCGTCGTAGGACTGCTTGTTGATGTGGAGGAATTGTTATAAAATTAATAAATATCTACTATATTTTGTTCACTTTAAAGACTCATCAAACCATCTGTTATTAGTTTTAGTTTTCCACGAAAATTAATATAGTCAACTCTTTATAACTCTTGAAGTGGCCCTAAAAAGGTCCGTTTGGTATTCAGTTATTCGCTGTTCCTGGAGTGATCCGAGTAGAACCGGTAATTGTCGAGCACCAGATGATGATTTGGTAGACAGTCGAATGGGTGGTCGTTGTTGTTGGTTCTGTTCCATGGAAGAAAAGCATATAATATTAGTCTTTAGGTGTTTTAGGAGCGTTAATACTGTGTATGAAAATCTTGAATTCAACTCTTTAGAACTCCTTAAGTGGCCCTGAAAAGGGCCGTTTGGTATTTTGTCGTTTGTTGTTTAGCCATAGTGGTACCTTGTCCTGCTAATATATTGCTACACCACCTGCTCTTAAGTTGCAGCGTTTGAACTGAACGATGCAGTGGTAGCCTTCAATATCGACTAAGGAGTCGTTGTCTAGCCAAGTCTCACTCAGTGCGAGGAATTCCACGCTTGTCAAAATCCGATCTGAGGCAATATCCATCACGTGAGCGTTCAAACTTTGAACATTGATGCTCATCAACATGGTGGCAGAACCCTTGCTTTCCAAAACTTGGTATAGTTTATCCCTAAGTGTTTGTAATCGATGGTTTTCTAGACGCTGCAGCTCGTTTCAGAGGTCTACCATCTTAGGTGAGTTGCTACCTTTAGTATGATGGAACTTAAAGCCATTAGTTGGGTTTGTTAAATACAGCCCCTGGATTGACTGAACACGTGACAATCCATAATACACTAACTGCTGATCCTGGCTTTTATTGTAGTCATATACAATCTCCGGGAAAATGCCACCTTGCGACTTATGAACAGTTAACGCACAGGCACTGACCACCGGAAACTGTATCCGCTTGCATTTAATGATGCCACTCAACTTTATACTAGCCGAGCGTTTGGAGATGGGAGTCCAATCCTCTTGTAGGATTCCAGGTCTGGCGAAAACGGCAGGTCTTGCTTTAATCCTCAATGCAGCACCTATCGCCGCACTCTCGAACTTAAACCACAACTTTACAATCTGCTGCCAAGAATCGTCTTCGTCCTGTTCGAGGTATTTCAGCTCGCTGATCGCGCCATTCACTACACCATCTTCGACATCATTTTCATTACTCGGTTAACTCATAAGATATTAATAAAACGAACTCTTTATTAGGCAAAATGTTTTGTTCGCCCTGAAAAGGGCGGTTTTTATTAATTGTCGGGGGAACGCGATCGAAATTTGTTTCTCGGTCTGAAATGGCCTGAGGCTGGTCGTGTCTGCCTGATATGGCCTGAATATTTGACAGGAATCCACAATGGGTCAGCTGCTTTTTGTGTCAGCTGCTGCTGGGTACCGAGAGCTGCTGCTGCCAAAGCTGGGTGATGCCACGACCAACTGGGCACTGCTGGGTACTGCGTTGTAATGAAAATGTCGATTATCTTATGATAAAATAATATTTTAACAAACTCTTCATCCAGTGTTTTGTTCGCCCTGAAAAGAACGGGTTTTTATTTAATTGTCGCGGGGTAACATGGTACACGTTAGAAATGTGCTTCTCGGTCTTCTCAAGTTGCAGGATGGCCTGAATAATTGGTAGGAAACCACCCTAAGAAATTGTCAGAACAGATAAAATCAGGATTTATAGATAGATAGACGCGGCTCGGCCATTTTATCCGGGCTCTTCAAGTTACGCCATGTTGAGACGGTGCGTTGTAATGCTATTTTCATTACACGATTAGCTCATAAGATATTAATAAAACAAACTCTTTAATTTGGCAAATTGTTTTGTTCGCCCTGAACGGGTTTCATCAATTGTCGGGGGCCCTGGCGGGTTTCATCAATTGTCGGGGGAACGCGAACGAAATTTGTATGGCCTGAATATTTGACAGGAATCCACTGTATGTACGCCATCGTCAGCTGCTTTTTAATAGAGATGGGCTATACGGTTCATTTGAATGAGCGGCTCAGAGCAATTTGTTCATTTGAATAAACCGGCTCATTTGAGCGGCTCAAAATTGATCCACCTACGATGAACTCTAACTCTTCTTACACTTCCTTGGGAGTATCCGAACACAAACCCAGATGAAGTTTGATCCTGGGCACTTGATTCAATCACCATTGTAGTTACTCACAACCCATATTCACCGAAACATGTTTCGGTGATATCATCGAAACTAGTAAATTAATTCAATTAAACACAGAAGGCAGTTATCACTTGGCAGTTGTTTAGTTGTTTCATCGAGATCCGTACAGTGGTCGAGAAGACGGGCCCGCTCATGCATTACTAACCTTAGATAAATTATCATAACCACCGAAAAAACAAAATATATTTTAAATTATTTAAAAATACTTAAGAGTTCCTTGGATGACCTGAAATTACAAAGAATAGTATATCTACCATATCGCTGTGCAGCTGCTATAGTGGAAAAAATAATTGATGTGATATAACCACAATGGAACTGATTCTTAGCTTCGGGTCCTGGAATCCCTACTGAGCCCTTGCGGCACGTCAAGCCGGCCAGTTCAGCGCAAGGGACTCTGAAAAAATATTACGATTATTACCAAAATATTTAGGAATTTTATTGTGTGAAATAGCACAATCACTTTCCGAAATAGATCGTCTTCCGTAAAAGGTAGTTCCTCAGTCCTGCTCCCCCGCACTTTTAGAGTAACTTCGTTGGGCACCTGTTTATATTTTCCATAGGCAAAAGACACCAGCACTGCATTTTCTGCCACATTGTTTACAACATAAAACCTCAGGTCACTGGGATGCGTCCATTGATGAAAACAGAGAACGTTGGTTAAATTACAGAATAATTTGAGTTACTCGCGAATAAATCGATACATAAATGCAGATCCGGGCAAACCTGTCTAACCCCTTGGTAAAACCTATGTTACGTGATATAGAGTATCTTTCATCTAGTTTCACTGAAAATAATAGTTATACTTTAAATCCCATTATATAGGTTGAAGTTTTAACATACAAACCAAGAAATAGATGCACAAATGTTTACATAATCACCCATATGGCAAAAGTGACATAGTTCAACATTATTACGTCTTTTCGTCAAAAGAAGTTATTTCACAAAAAAAACAGACTTTTTTAAACATTCCCAGACATTTCAAATTTTTATCGCAGACATTTGAAATAAATATCTGGCATCCCTTCAACAATAAAAAGAGCTACGAATATTTTATCACAAATTACAAAGAAACGTCTCTCTGCTGGTTGCATGAATAACTGACAGTTCTACCAGTGGCTGAATAGTCCTGGAGAAAATGAATATATTTTTTGGCTCAGGGAGTACTAGCACACCGGTCCCAAGCTCGGTCCCAAGCTGAATGATTCGCCCTCTCAATATTCTGTCAAAATAACAAAGCGAATCAAAACAAAGCCTATGATACTAGTACCAAAAGGTATCGAAAAGCGCAAGAGTGTATTGCTGGGTACAGATTACAAGGTACCTCGGACCTAGGGGTTCTTTTCAAATCGCTAAGTGCAAATTGATTGTTGGTTCTACTATATCGACTCGAAATTTTATTGAAAACAAAGCGCAAACACGTGGAGTTGTTTTTAACGTAGGACTACGTTTCTCTTTTCTATGTGGGGTGTCATTTCAAAATTATGAAAAATGAGAGCGTTACGCTAAAGTGAAAAGTTTTTGAACGCTAATAACTCTCGTTCAACGGAATACACTGACTTTATTCATACACCATTTGACTAGAAATACTTACAAAATTTTGGCATTGAAATTACAATTAATTGCTATCAGTGTAAGTTGTTTAATTGTTTACTTAAAAATAACCTACTTTTGCTATATATGTTTTTCCCTATCCGGGTCCTCAAAAACGGGTATGAAAAGGATCGAATTTCTTCTTATTTTTATTTCATGCAGTTTCATTCCATGATGAATATAGAAATAGTCAAACTCCTCAGCTGCAAAATTATTTTGCTTTGCTGCCGGTATCTGATTGTTTAACAGAGGCCCGTTCCCTCTTTAGAATTTGGCTTCGTACTGTATTTTTGTGCCTCTCTTCATTCAGGGTTATGCGTTTAACGCTAGTATATAGAACGCGAGATAAACCGAAATGATTTCAGTTTTCGACTTTCGAGCTCTCAGCTGGTGGTTTGGAAAAGGCTTTGCAAGACCGGCTAGACAGACAGTTACCGCCACTGGCCATTCGTCCCTTATGAAATCATTTCGGTTCGTCTCGCGTGCTATATACTAGCGTTGAATAGCATGGCCCAGAAAGATGAGAATCACGAAAGTGCAGTATGGAGCAAAATTCATAAGAAGTGACGGATCCAAAGCATAATTATAGAACTATTTTATTAACATTTTAACCAACCAAATACGTATTGTTACACATATGGTTGTTTAAAATGTGAGTAAAATAGTTTTCGGTAAACTAGATGATACCATTACTTTTACTTTACCCTGGTATAACCTACCACTATTTTTCTGTGATGCAGTTTGATGTGGGACATCCTTTGACAGAAAAATAAATCAAAGTACACATGTATCAAGTCCACTTATCATATAAATCTGACCCATCATGTCCAAAACTACTTTTCTGCTACCAAGTGGACCCTCTTCACTGACAAAAACTAAATGAGATTTTGACGAAGGTTTAGATGGAAGTCTGTTTTAGCCAGTTAAAGGTCCCACATAATTTTGTGGAAAGGTGCCGGCATCTTTTTGGAGCGATGGTAGTGACAAACGTCCAGGGCATAAGTTTGCTGTACCGACTCAATTCGTCTGAAGTAGATCTCGTTATCTGGAATATACACACTTTAGAACAGACTGGTAAGTTTTTCTCAATTAGTGACAACCCGGCATTCTGATAGAGAAATAATGAATCATTACCTGATCTAACAACACATCATGAGACAATTTTAATTACATAAAGTGTGTATTCGTCGGAAAATGGCAAACACAAGCTTGTCTGTAAAAATTCTGGAAATTGCACGAGCATGATCATTGACCGCCCAAGGTTGCAACTTCGTTATTGCCAGATAAGCATAAATAGCACAGAGAGTCAACAAGTGATGCTTGGGACTAAAATACATCCTCAATGGTGACCCTAGATTAATGCCATAACGGAGCCGACCTTGCTCGAATGCAGGTATAAGGAGAATAAGGAGAGAGTAGGAATGAGTTGACGTGATACTCGCTTTGTTGGAAGCCGAGGAATCCTATGCATTTCCACGAAAAATCATGGGAATGTTGGATAAAAAGGTTGGGCTGGTGGCAGCAAGGTTAAATTTGGTAAACGCAGAATTTATTTGTATATTTGTTTTCAAATTATCCTCCATCAAGTTATCTTTAAGAAGATGCACAAAAATATATTGAGGATGCTGTTGGAGTCACTAACCGATAGCGATGCTTGTTTAGTTCATAGGGAAAACTATATTTTTAGCTAAAGGGTGTCCACGATGAAATTGCCACACTATGAAATTGCTCTAACTTTTTAATCGTTGGGTAGAAGTCCTGTGATCAAAACTCGCGGAAATGGAGTCGAAAGAACAGCTCGTGCGTGATAATATCTTGCGCATTCATCACGAGAACAAGGATCTCTCGCATCGTTCCATCGCTAAAACGTTGGGAATCGCGAATTCCACGGTGTCGCGAGTGATTAAGCGGTTCGAGGAACGGTTGACCACCGATCGGAAGCCCAGAAGTGAAGGAAAAAGTATTCCGTACAACACCAAAAATCACAACCGCGTAGTTGGGGCCTTCAACCGAAATCCGAACGGGATGTGGCTAAGAAGCTGCACCTAAGCCGAAGTTTTGTCCAGAAGGCCAAAACTAAGGCTGGGCTTCGAACGTTCAAGGTACAAAAGGCCCCTAATCGCGACGAGAAGCAGAACAAGTCCGCCAAAACCCGTGCCAGGAAGTTGTACCTCAACATGCTGACGAAAGTTGAATGCTGCATCATGGACGACGAAACATATGTGAAGGCCGACTTCAAACAGATCCCCGGCAACCTGTTTTTCACGGCCAAGGATAAGTTCAGCGTTCCGGAGCATGTCCGCACTTAGAAGATGTCCAAATTTGCGAAGAAATTCCTGGTTTGGCAAGCCATCTGCACGTGCGGGAAGCGGAGTGCACCTTTCGTGACCCAGGACACGATGAACGGACAGGTGTACATAAAAGAGTGCCTCCAGAAGCGGCTGCTTCCTCTCCTGAAGGTCCACAACGTCCCAACAATCTTCTGGCCGGATTTGGCCTCATGCCACTACTCAAGGACGTGCTGAAGTGGTATGCGGACAATAAGGTCGTGCCGAAAATGTTCAACCCTCCCAACACTCCGGAGCTCCGCCCCATCGAGAAGTACTGGGCGATTATGAAGCAACACCTTCTTAAACGACCTAAGGTAGTGAAGACAGTCGAGGAACTGAAGAAAGTATGGGTTTACATGCAAAAAACGGTTGATTCACAGGTTGTGCAGAATCTTATGGCCGGGGTTAAGGCCAAGGTGCGGGCATTTGCGTATGGACTGTAAATAAAATACGACTAAAATGGTAATATGAAGTTTAATAGTTATTTCTCAATCCCTGAAAATTTGATGGCAATCGGATGAAAACTCGAATTTTGCGAATCAATTTTGTGTGTGGCAATTTCATCGTGGACACCCTTTAAGCTACTAGCCGTATTGAACTGATGTTCGTCCCACGGTGCGATTTTTGTCCATCATTTGGTCATCTACTCGAAGTGGTGAGGTACAAAACAAAGCTGCAAAAGATTTCGGAACCCCTCCCCTCCGACCGATTGCTTTGGCAATGACACGCTGCAAAAACAACGCTGCCAAACGGCGAACAGCAACCTACCACCACAGTTCAAAACAACGCAACATTCCAACATGGCCCCTTGTGCCCAGTCTGTGAAACCTAAGCATCAAGTAGTTCAGCTACCCATCAGTCTTATGATAACCTCTACAATCCCGGAACAAAAATATGGAGTTCATCTAGAACCTGCATCAACGACTGCGCCGTTGCCATTCCAAGTAGCAACAAATTAACGCTGCCAGCATGGTGCTGATCAACTTTACGAACAATGATGGACCGTGAAGTCACCATCAAAAGGTTGTTAACTGGAATGCTTGCTCCGTTTTGAACAAAAACAATGGAGCTAAGCAATTTCGTCAACTAGAAGGAAATCAACCTTGCCATTATCACAGAAACGCACCTCAAGCCTGACGTTAATGTTTATATTCCTGACTTTCGACTTACCAGACTCGATCGGACCAATTCCAGAGGAGGGGATGTTGCCATTGCTTTGCGATACAACATTAACTACCGCCTGCTGCCAAGTTTCCAGCTTAAAGAAAACGAAGTCATAGGTGCGGAGGTTGACACCACCGTCGAATTGATGGTCATCATTGAGGTCTACTGCCCCAAACCGGCTACGGTCCTACGGCAAGACATTGTCAAGATAACTCGGCGGCGAGGGCAATTCGCCATCGCTGGCGACCTCAACGCAGCACATGAAGGCTGGGGGAACACTCTTCGTCCAAAATACCTATTCCAAAATTACTATACGATACTGAGTCCGGATTCTCCAACCCGGTAGAGTCAAGCTGGGTCGTACTCAACCCTCGACCTTTTCCTCACTAAAATGGCCAACAACATCGCTCAGCTGGTAGTCTACCAGGAGCTCAGCTCGGACCACTATCCGGTGGTGGCCGCCGACGTTGTCGATTACGATGCACTCCTCGAGACGTCCAAAGACACCGACAGCATGTTCCTTCAGTAAACCCAGTGAGTGATTCTCTGAGCCTTGACTACTAAGTTCATTATCGGAACCCGTATCTCGAACTGAAGACAATTTCAACGCACCGGTCTATCTCACCTTAAGACCAATTCTAACCGCCGTATTAGAATTATTCAAGCCAGGATGATGGATCTCAGAAAAAGGTATTTCGAAGCTAATATTCGATTCTGATAAATAAGCCAAGACCAATTCCGCCTCTTAGTCCGCTCAACCAGGAATTCGTTCCCGTCTCTACTTATCACCTCTGTTGAAAAAGCCAATGCACTAGGTTTTGTGAACTCACACAACCTTTGCAAATCTATTCTGAGCCCACTTGAGCCCAACAGTAGTCCATAGTAGTATATTGGCTGATGAGATGATAGCTGCCATCAAGCGAACAAGAACATGAAAGTTGAAACATGAAAAACTTGAGTGTTGATTTCTTCCGATTCCTTGCAGCGGTTCTCAACAGATTTTGGGAGATTGGCTGCTTTCCATCTTGCTGTAAAGTAGCCAAAGTAATCCCTATTCGCAAGCTTGGCAAAGATCCTATCAGTGCTAAAAGCTATCGCTCCATCAACCTTTTGTCCTCCATCTCGAAGCTGTTCGGAAAGCTGATCCTCAGCCGATTACTGAATTTTGCCAATAACATCTTCCCTCAGGAACAATTTGGATTCAGGAAAGGTCACTCTACCATCCACCAACTGACGCGAGTAACTTACATCCTCAAACGGAACAGGTCCGTTGGTAAGACATCTACCATGACATTGTTGGACGTCGAAAAGTCATTCGATAATGTCTGGCTCGATGGTTTGGTGTTTAAGTAATATCGACACAACTTCCCAATCTATCTGGTTGAGATCATAAAAAATTATCTGTTGGACAGATCATTCCAAGTCTTCCTGAACAATGTCCATTCTGATACGTTCAACGTTGATGCTGGTGTTCCCCAGAGTATCCTCTTAGGCCCAACCCTATTCAACATCTTCACGTCAGATGTTCCTCCTCTGTCAGGTGGTGAAATTTTGACAATGTTTGCAAACGACACTTCTATCATCTACAAGGGCATCTGACTAAAAAACTTCAGGCCTCATGGCTGGCCCACAATTGATACGTTGCGGATGCGTTTGCGTGAATTTGACAGTTTTCCCATAGGTTTTCTGTCAAATTTACGTCAACGCATCCGCAACGTATCAATTGTGGGTGACCCTTCATTGTTCTGCCCGAATATTTCAATAGCTGGAACTGCATGCACGGCATTTCACCCAAACAGCCTCTCACATGCATATTGGTTGCCTCTTCTGGGGATGAGCCAGTTGCTGCGCTGGCAAGAAAATCACCACGCTTACGATGAGTGCAAAACAAGCCAAGTGTGAGAGGGTATCTCTTGAGAGGATTTGTAGTGAACAGATGAAAACACGCTCTCGAATGAAATTAATGAACTGTGCTCTCGAGTTCACCCACATAGATCTCGTTGGTTTACCTCTTGAGTGACCGCTTTGCAGAGCCAAATCTTCAGAAATTTACAGCACGGGTTGAGTGCAGTGGAAAGTTGTTCCGCTAAGAACCAACTGCAGATGTATGTTTCGCATCGCGGTTGGCGGTTTGTCGTTTCAAGTGAACGTTTTGATGACAAAATGGCAGAAAAAAGGAAAAAGGAAGACGTCGTTCGAAAGTTTTTCGATAAGAAAAAAGTGATAGATAGTGACGGAAAGTAAGTAAACTTGTCGTGGTGCATATTATTTGGGGAAGCAGACAAGCTATAAGCGACACTATTTTTAATTTATCGTAGTATTTGGTGGTGAAACATAAGTAGGAAGCCGAAAAAATGGAATTAGTGCACCTGAAGAGCAAGTGGTTTGAGGAGACACTCCTGTTAAGCCAAACCGCGTTACTCTTCCGATGGACAAAAAGTGACGTCACATCATTAGTGCGATGGAGTGTGCGTGAAGCACGCATGACAATGTTTATTCGTGATGAAATAAAGGACAAAATCGTTTGCATTGACACTGATTTAACTTCACGAAAAGGTAGATCTGTGTTGGGAATAAACTGCCAGGTCGTGATTAAGGGTAAAATCATTGTCCATACTGTGGCAACCAGATCGAAACACCGCGGAAAACATTTTCAGTGTCATTAAGAAGGTTTTGGCTTAATTTGCAATCGACCTAAAGCAAGTGTATCCCATAACCACTGACAAAGAAAAAATATTTTTTAAAACGTCAGTACCCATGAGAAATGCACAACTGATTAGGCTGAACGAAATAGAAATGCTATTTCTTACTAAATACGAGCAGAAACTAATAGAGAACAGTGTTGTCTAAATGGAACAGCTGGACGAAGGACATGAAGTATTCGTCTTAATGCCGTACGTATTTTTTTTTTTCAAATAGTGAAGTGTAACAAGTCCCTTATTAACACCGTGGATAGACTTACCATTACCTGTTTTCTCACAATAAATTGACCTGTTTGAAAATAATTAATTTTATTTTGGTACACACTAAAAATTTTCCGCCGAGATTGGAACCGATCAGCGCGGTATTAATTTTTAATGAGATGTCAGCTAGTTAGCTGAGATCACAGAAAAAAATTGGTGTTTTAGCTGCATCTCGGCTTTCTTGTCGCCAATATATAGCAAAATTACATACCGAACTACTCGGCGGTGCCAATCTCAGAAAAAAAAATCAAAGTGTGTAGTTCAGGTGCTTTACCAGATTTAAGGGTTTTTTTTTATGGTACACGTTTGGGTCTAAAAGTCTCAGATTTTAAATTTTTACTACGAGTAGAGTTTATGAATTTATGGCTAAAAAATTATTTTAAAAAATCAGTGTTGCCAATTTTTCCGGACAATTGCATTTTTCCTTTTTTTTTACAAAACCACCAATTTCAAAAATTAATTGCTTAAGAACGGAACATTGAAGATTTTTTTTTCTCAAAAACCTGAAAAAAATAAACAACTTAAAAAACATTTTTTTTTGTTGAAACTTCACGGTAGAGAAAAGATCCAGAAAAAAGTCGAGAAAACTATACTAATCATGGAAAATAAAAAAAAATTAAAATTTAAAACTAATAAGCTTTAAATGGTGAAAATTTGGAAATGGTTGTTCTTCTCGAGTCATGTTTGAAAAACTAAAGGCACACCTTCATATGAGCCATTTCATCCCAAGTGAGCCTCAAATAATCGAGTGTCTCCGATCTGGCCCAAAATTGATTGCTTATGTTTCGAAACCATTTTATTTGGCTGATTGGACCTCCCTTCAGATAAGGCGCGCCTCCCCATGACGAAAATGTAATTTTCGGAAATGCTTTGATAATAAACAACTCATAATTTCATGAACGCACACCTGTAACACACTCATATGATGTCCAAATGACAACAAGGATGAATTCAGGAATTTTTGCGACGTTCAAGAAAAATATTAAAAATCGAAAGAATAAGTGTCCGAACTCCCCTCTCCATTAGAATATGTGAATTTTAGATTATTGCATTAATTTGAAAATCGCATATTGTATGTAGTTTAGGCCACTGCTTTATATGGAACCGTCCCATTGTGCACTGGTTTAGCAGCGCGCAGAGTGTTGTTTCCATCGTGGCAAGGAAATTCAGAAAGTTAGGGTTGTGGCGCGTTCATCCACGCACAAGAAACCCACACTACCATGCCTTAAAAAGTAATCTATCTATCCTGTAAAGGGTGAACGCTCCAATAATTGGCGTAACTTTGAAGTGTTAGGTTGCTATAGTTGCTGATGGAGTCTCAATATCTATTATGCGACAAACCATTCGCTAATGCGCCTGCTAATTTCACGCACATCAAAATTCTCTAGGGTGCGATTCTGTGTGTTCACTGCAGTATGCTTCAGAGCGCTGAGCTAGTGGCCTCCAGAAGCAAGTGTTTTAATCTCACCGCGCAGTTCCTTTTAAAAACCGCACACAAAGGAAGAGTGTGTTGAGTATGCTTCTGCGTGCAGCGCTCTTGCATGAACGAAAAGAGAGGAAAGAGTGGAATGTTCGCTCTTGTCTCCCCCAGAGGAGAGGGACAAGTATGGCTACACGGCCAGAAATTGAACTCAATTATAGAGGCCACTTTACTCAGCCGCATGGGCACTGTGACTCAGTTTCGTAAAAAGTGGAGCCACTCGTAGACTGAGTAACTCCACTTTTTACAAAACGGAGCCGCAGTTCCTATGCGACTGAGTAAAGTGGCCTCTCAAATTGAGTTCAATTTCTGGCCGTGTAGAAGATTTGTATCAAAGCAGCTAGAACCAAGACGATTGTGTTCCCGCACTCTAAGTCACCTCGACTAATTCCGCCGGAAGATATGGACACCTCTGTAACGCACCGATCGTTTGTTCCGGGGAAGTAGTCTACCTTGTTCTCACTCTTGATAGCAAGTTGTTGTTCCGATCGCATGTTCACAAAAGATCTCTGTATCTGCTGATCAACAGACAGTCCATTCTATCGACCAAGAACAAACTGGCAGGTCATAAGCAGATCGTTCTTCCCGTGCTCGAGCACGGTTTGACAATCTGGGAGAGTTACGTTAATTGCCACCATCAGTTCATCAGTTCAGAACAAAATACTTCGGACGATTCTGAACTATCCTTCAAGATCTAGATTACTTGAGATCCATCGTCTGGCTGATCTACAGACCCTTAGTGAGAGAAGAGGTTTAATCCTGATCCGATCATCAGACAGCTGGTGAACTAGGCTTAAGTTATTTTAGTTACGTAGGTTATCAAAATTTTATCTATAATACACTCCCAAGAGGAACAATTACACGTAAAATCTACACCACGAAATCAACAATGGAAACTAATAAAATAAGAACTAAAGATGAAGAACACCTCTGGCTAAACAAAACAAATGTTAAATCAAATGTTAAAATGGAAAGAAATGAAATAAAGACACATTTCAGTAGTAACGGGTGGCAACTAAAATTTTGGAATTTCTTTCTCAAGCTGTCAAAAAAAGACAAACATAGTTGAAGAAGATCTGATTTATTCAAATAAAAGATACATTGTCCATTGTTGAAAAAAAATTAGTGAACATTTGAAAACGGTCCGTAATCGGATGTTCGGCGAAGCTTCCGTTTGATGTCGGAACAGGAGCGTTGTACGGCCTCCATGTCAACTTTGCGAATGCATCTCTTGATTCTACCAATCAACTGTTTGCAATTCGTGGCTCTCCAGTTATTTTTCTACACCAAGGAACTCAAAACCCCGAAGAAATCTTCGATTGGGCGACACTGAGGCAGATTTGTCGGGTTGTGGTTTTTGGGTACAAATGGGATCGAATGGGTATTCAGGAACGATTGTGTTTTTATGGCGTAATGCGATGACGCTTTATCCGGCCAAAACACGTATTGTCCATCAGCATGATGTTTTTGTAGAAACGGGATCAAAATTTTCTTCAAACATTCGTTCTGGTACACATCTTGATTGATTGCCAAACCAGAGGGCTTGAACCATGGCTTAGAAATGCCTTTCTCGGAAATGGCAATGTACAGCATCACTTTCTGTTCAAACTTATGTTTAAACTTATATTTTATGTTCGGAGGTGTAGTAGAACTATCCGTTGAATAGTATTGATCGTTTCCGGGAATCTGCGTCTTCGAAAGAGGGAAGTAGCTTTCGTCGTCCAAAACAAAACTTTTTCCGGAATAATTTTTAATCAACCAACGGCATTGGGATTTCAGCGTTGAAATCTGTGCATCAGTATATTCCGGGGCTCGTGTCTTCTTTCGCCACTTTATTCCGACTCTTTTCAATGTTTTGCAGATGTACTGGTGAGAACAGTTGAACTTTTTTGCGGCATCCCGTTGGCTCAGTGAATCCTTGTTGTTGAAGGCACGAGAAAGAGAACGAAGTCCTTTTGCGTCCATAATTTTGGCTGGTCTTCCACTACCTTGCTTGCGAGCAGTTGTTGGGGATCTTAGGATATGGTAAACAGTCGAAGTCGCAACATTTTCGCTTTTAAAATGTTGTACCGTATACGTTTTGCCGAGATTTCTGTGCAGTTCGTAGAACTTTACAACGCGTTCGCGAAATACTTCTTGTTTCGACGGCATTTTGAGCAAAACTGAGCAAGCATAAACAAAACAGAAAATACTAGCAGAAAAAGGAGAGAAAGATCTAACGCATACACACTCTTGTTTCTCTCTGAGCTCGTTTGTTGTTGAGCATAGAGGCCTCGAAAAAATTCCAAAATTTTAATTGCCACCCGTTAGTAATGTCCCAACAAACATCAGTGTCGAATAACTGCTTGTTCAAATAAATTTCTAAAAGTTATTCAAATTATTAGAAGAAAAGCTGAACAACTTCTCCAAATTTGTTTGAACAAACCGCTATTCAGCATTCATGTTTGTTGGAGTATCGTCAGAAATACATCTAGCTGGGTTAAACGCTAATTAGTCTAATAAAGGTGGTTTACCTTTAGTTAGAACTACTCTCAAAAATAGTTCCCTAACCGTCCACAAACACCTTCTTCCTAACAACATGACCCAATCATTTTAATCAAACAAATTTTACTCTCTATTCCAATTCCTTACTCGCTGCAAGCTATTCAGGATTAGACCAGCGCCCGTTTTAGTAAGTATTCTGTCAGCGTCTCAGCATGTGAGGGATTTTCATTTTTCATGTTCATTCTTTGCTCATTACTTTCGAATTCTTTTGTCCATCATGAACAGTCATCAGTCCTGATAGTAGCAAATAAGCAACCCCCAATAGGGCTTCAAAACATAAGCGAACCCTATTTAACGAACCATAACTTCAACGCTGAAGGCCATACGTTCATAAATATTAACAACAATTGCCCTTCATGGAAAATAAAAATAACGCAAACATGAAGTCCATTTTCTCATTTCCACTTGTGGCCAACTTTGATCGGGGATTACTCGAAAAGAAAATAATAATTATCATCACACGCTGCTATGCACCCGAATGGTAATCGTGGTGGGCGCGAAAGAGAATGAGCTCTGCAGGGTTCTTCATTCCCTGATTGGGTCCAACATTGGGAGGGAGGGGGGCACCTAATTAAGGCTTCATTTGGCTTTCATGAAAGAATAATTTCCCTCCTACCATTCAGCACCCAAAATTGGTGGAAGTGAAGCTTCCCGTTTTTGACGTCATTGCGAGACTGCGGAGGGTTCATTTACATTACTAAGTGGGCAGCATGAATGTTTCATTATCATCCAACGTTAATTTGTTGTTTTCTTTTTTTCGTTTTCAAATTGCGAGTTATCTTTCATTTGCAATTCCGACTGACATTTGCATGGGGAGGATTTGTCAGAATTTTTTTTAATCACATTCGCCTACATGTTTGGGGAGCTCTATTAATCGGCTTTGTTCTTTTCCATTCCCACATCGCTCCAACACCACCTGGTCGATCAGATTTTCGTTCGTGCCCAATTCGATTACGACCCGTTGGACGACGAGCTGATTCCTGTGCGCTCAGGCGGGGATAGCTTTCCGGGTTGGTGATATACTACAGGTAATGAGAGGTGGCCGCGATCGCAGCTTAACTTTACTAATTCCATTCATTATCAATTACACAGATTATTAGTAAAGACGATCACCACTGGTGGCAGGCCAGACACGATGCAGCTGGAGGGTCAGCCGGTTTGATACCTTCGCCAGAGCTTCAGGAGTGGCGCATTGCCTGCCAATCGGCGGACAAGACCCACAAGGAACAAGGTAGGATTTGCACCCATTTTCACCAATCCAAAAAGAAAACAAACCTCAAAAATGTTACTTCATATCGAACAATTGTGTTACACACTTTCCATCCCTGCATCCCACACGGTCCACAAAATCATCAAACATCGTCAGGTTTTGCATACATTCAGGGAAATTCAATCGACGACTTCTGCAATAAACTGCTTACTATCTCTTGGGTGGCTGGTGGGTTGGAAATATATCCAGGATTTACGGTAAAACTTTCATCCGCCTTTTCCCCCCAAACCTTCTATTGATTGCTCCGATAACTTCTTTCCCGAAGACGTCGCGTTTGCCGAGGTACTTTAGCTCGGCATCAACGTGTCAGAGGATAAAAAGTTGATCCACCTTTCCGTGTCGTCTTATTGCTATCGGATCCATTTTTCGCCTCCGGGATCGGCATAAAAAGATGTTTTTGCTTGCGTGCCGGTCGTCCCCGGGGCGGGGAATCAAGCCGAGCTTCCACCAACGGACAAGCGCAAGGGTTATTCGGAAAGATTCAATTCAATCTATCCTCTTTCCGGCTTACCCACTTGGTGATTAAGGATGTACGGCGGTGGGCGTGTTCCGGTGGGGAATCGATAATAATGTATACGGAAAGTGAACAATGAACCGGTCGGTTTGTCGGCCAGCAACCCAAAACCCTCTGGAGTTGGCATCCTTTTTCCACTTCCTTCCATTCTATCGAGATGCTCCGCCAAATTAAGGCTCTCGAGTGGATGGGGATGCTGCATTTCTTCTTTTCAGCCAACGATGGCAACCTTTTTCATTCATGGAATTTGGAACCCATTGAATTGTCGTAACGAAGCTACTCGAATTCCCGAAGGCAAGAATGCTGTTCACTTTTGGAAGTCGAGAGTTTTTTTTTTGACCCTTACAAAAACTGTTCAGGCTTTTCCGCAGGAAACGGTTCAAGTAGGAGAAAATGATCAAGGTCGGCTGTCAATTTAATTCAAGTTGTTATTTCCTTGGAGTGCTTGTTCTGATTCTGATTCATAAATTATGATTCTTTTAGGCAAACAAATGGAATTCTCACAGAGAGAACCCTTTCGTGAGAAAATCATTCTTTTTGCTTTATTGCAGACGACAGTTATCATGACAAAACTGAATATCTAGATAGTGTTGATTAGATGATTATTAAAATATCATTTTTTTATTTCCTGGGTATTTTTTTTAATAACTGGGACTCTTAGAAACTTCCCCCATTTGAATAAAAAAAATAAACAATTGAAACCGAAATATTTGATACTTTTTTTAAATGTTGACATTGCTCAATATAGCAAACATTATCACGCATACGGTATTTGAAAAAAAAGGTGCCCTCCACAGATGATAACACGCTGCTCAAAACACTCAATATTTTGTTTGTTTTACTCTCCCTCTATTTCTCACGGAAATGTCACTCAAGCTTCGTAAAAAGTAGATACACGCTCGTTCAGATCTACTCTAAATAGAGTAACTTTCACTCAGTTTCGTATTTGTCGTGCTAAATGTCAAAAACTGGAGTAACTTGATATCAGGAAACTGAGTAAATGCTACTCTGATTGTAAAAGCGCTATAATTATATTAATGGAGTAATTACAATAGCTGTCAAAAGCGAAAAACGTGGTTCAGTCGATCAAAAAGTTATCAAGATGGGATGGCTGTATGTTGTAATCAACAATCATTTTCACGTCAAAGTGCCGAATTCATTCCATGACTCAACAAACATCAATGCTGAATAACTGTATGTTCAAATAAATTTGGAGAAATTGTTCAGCTTTTTCTTCTAGAAAGCTGAATAATTTCTCCAAATTTGTTTGAAGAAGACAGGTCTGACACTGATGTTTGTTGAGAATGCAATCAATCCATAAAATTACAAATTCAAAGTATTTCTGACTCTTCCGTGACCTAGTTAATCAAAATTAGGTAAATCCTTAGCTACTCTAATTAGGGTAGTTCCAGTTTTAACAAAACTGAATCATTTTCTACTCAGTTTTGTAAAAATACAAATAAACGTGACTGAATAATGTTAACTCTAACTTTGACAGGTGATCTAGTTAATCATAAATGAGTAAACTTCAATCACTTTAATTAGGGTAGTTCCACTTTTAACGAAACAGTAGTTTTATACTCAGTTTAGAGTAATTACAAACGAGCGTGTACATTTTTCAATTCTCGAGTAATTCATGTTAAGGGCCTAAAAACCATTTGTAAACATTGACTTTAAATGCCGATTTCTTTTGAATCTTAAATCACTCTCGTAAAATGAAAGCAGCATCTGGTAGAAGAATGGTAGTTCTACCAAATGGAGTAGCTTTTTTGTAATGGAGTAGCTGGATATAGTAGGATTCTCGTGATTCGTGAGAAATCAACGTTTAAAGTCATTGTTTACGAATGGCTTCCAGGCCCTAATCATGAATTAATTGTGAATTGATTCACTTTTACGAAGAATAAGTAGCATTAACGTGGGTGAAAAACAAATTATACAGTTCTACTAAGTCTCTGAGTAAAATTAAAAGAGATCTCTGCGTCTCAAGACTATCTTTGTGAAACGCGCATATGTGTTTGAGTTATGTAACCATAATAATCGAGACACCTTAAAACTCAAGTAACACACAAATTTCGTATTATATTTCTGTCGCAGTTGTTTATTTCAGATTCATGGGGTATGATTGAACAATTCCCGAAGTCAAAACATAGTTATTTGATAGATAGACCGATATTTGCATAACACTTTCGAACTTTGCGCTCAACTCCATCCATTAGGATTTGTACAGACTCTTCAGATACCGTGGTGGCTGTCTTTGTCCAAATTTGTTGGAAGTGTTTGATATCTTTGATACCTTTTCTTTTTTTCAGGAAGCTGCCGTTTCATCAGAGTCCAATATCTCTCGATTGGACGTAACTCTGAACAATGTGGCTAATATGCGGTTTTTGGTACAATCTTCACTTGATTCGCTTCGTCCATCACAAGTTTAGCATGATGCAAAATCGGGCCAGATCAAAACTTTTTCTTTCTGGTTGATGATGAAGAATTTGCTTCTGCAGGCACTCTTTCTGGTAAATCTCCTATTTGATTGTGCCTGCAGTGACGAAAGATTTACTTTTTCTGCCGCACTTGTAAGGTATTTTTTGGAATTCTGGACATCACCAGCGGAGGCGGTTGTCACAGCGGCAAATAAAAAACGGTCTTTTTTGACAGCTAAATGGTCTTGTTTTTGCACTAACAGCTGGCAGGTCCTGTCTCAGGGCGAACGTATACGGCATGCCTATAGGCATGATATTTTGACAGGCTAGCAGATGCCGCATCTTCACCACCACATCAGTGGGCAACTCGACTAAGCAAACAACACGGCGCTAGTAAGCTGACGATAGAGGATTCCAACTTGAAAAAAGAAGAAGACACCGGGTGGTGATAAATCTGACAGCTCCCATGTTAAAGTATAGGAAGAAAATTTTAAAATGCTTCTAGAAAATTCAAATGAAATTTTAATTAGGAAATAATGTGAACAAAATTTGAAATGTTTCCAACAAGTAGTTTGGAATACAGATGGCGTCAAAGGTGACGCACCAACATAAGTATTTTCCTTTTTCTTCCGATATTGACAATACTAAAATATCGGTGCAAAAAAAAAGCCGAGCCGAATTCATCTTATTAATACACATGATTTGTTACGCGTGAAATATCCATATGGCTTACAGTATGAATTGGTTTGTCAAAACATGGTAGATAGTGTTATACAAAATTATTAGTAAATTTCGCCTTTAATTTATCGATTAATTTTGTTCCTTCTTAAACGACTGTCTGCGGCCCTTGGTTGCCCATTTTCTTACGTTCTTGTCAAAAAGCAACTGCCAGCCAACCTGAGTAAAGTCTAACATCAAAGAGATAGCAAATTGAAAACTTTATTTTGATATCAACATCAAGTTGAAATCAAAATTTGATTTCGCGTCACAATTGTCAAATTTGATACCAAATTTAGTTTTCACCCGTGAGAAAATTAGTTTTGTTTTCGTTGTCTTGACAGAACATCAAGTGGAATACTCATTTTGCTATCAACAAGAAAAAATATACAGCATAATGACTTTTAAATTTCTTCTCACTGATAGCAGGATCAGTTTTAAATTTGATGTCACAGGAATAAATTGTTGGTATCAATTTTGAACTCTTAATGCGGCTATTTATTTACTGCCCTTTGCGCCGAAAATTTGACTGTAATTTCAGCGCCATCCTTCGTGCTACTTCGATTGTTTGTTTGATCTGGTTGTTGTCTACATGGTAAGAATCAAAACCCCATTAATGGCTGAAATTTCACCTGTTTCCCCAAAAAGGGAGTTATCCCAATAAATGGGTGAACTCGACTAACCCATTTATGAGTATATGGCATGAACATCAAGATATGGTTGTTTTTTACCCATCTTTAAATTTTTTTTTTTTAGATGGGCAAGAAAAACCATTTTCTGACATTTGTGTGATATACTTAACAATGGGTAAATCGAGATTACTCATTTTATGGGTAGACTCTTTTGTTAAAAGGGTTGAGTTTTACTAATCAATGGGATTTTGACCTCTACCGTAAAAGTAAAAGCAACAATTTTCGGGGCTTTTCCATTAGGGCGAATCTGATATTGAGAGATTCTCTCCGGGTTCACTCTCTTTCATTCATTACAGCGCCATTATAAAGCTTGCGGGGCACTCTTTAGTACAGATCAAAACACAACAATGCTGGCTATCATACTCTACAAATAGTAGAACGAAAAACGTAAAGGTAATTTGAATATGAATGAGAGAGAAAGTAATCAATCTCAATGTTAGATTCGCCCTAATGAAAAAAAAAAAGATACCAGCCCCAGGGCTGAATCTCCCGTTGTGGTCACTCAAATACCTTTTAGGTATTTTCGTAACTTTTCCAGGGGTGAGATTCGAACTCTTGACTTTGGCGTGAGAGGTATGGATGCTAACCACTACGCCGGGGTCGTCCCCAGCCACAAGAATGTTGCCACAAGCCGGTTTATACCCTGAGCTAATATTTATTACCATCAGGATAGGCTTCACATCCTGATGCAAATCTAGAGCAACGTATTTTGCTAGTTGCTCTGAGAGTGATGTTGTATCACCCTGCAAATAGAAAATAGTTAGCCAAAAGCTCTTGCCAGAAACTTGTGCATTTCTAAATCCTAAGTGGCAGAGAAGGTAGGTAGGGACGTGAAGGATAGCAGGAGCAAACATAAGTAAAGTTGAAATTTTTTGAATACCCATTTGCTGGGTGCAAAAATAGCTCATATATTTTTCTGAATGACAGCACATTCCAATGGGTAATATGCTTAACCCTATTTCGAGTGTTTTATTTACCCATTGCTGGACGGCTGTATATTGTAGGTTTGAAAATGGGTGAAATTTGCCCATTAATGAGTTTTTGATTCCTACCGTGTACGGCGTACACTTCTAGAAAGATAATCAAAAAGTCGCAGTAACATTTGTAAACAATGACTTCTAGGGTATTTTCTAGGATCTGCTTGCTCCCACGGACCAAATTGCACCAGAAATAGATACAAGGAGTTATTACCTTCCCGTTGGTAGTGGATGTAGATGTTAGTAACCTGGCATTTCCAGGAAATGATTATGTTCTAAATCATTGTTTACAAATGTTACTTTCGTTTTGCAGCGATTTTGTCTAGACTTCTTCATATCTAGACAAAATAGTCAAAAAGTCGAAAGTAACATTTGTAAACAATGACTTCTAGGGTATTTTTCTGGGATCTGCTTGCTCCCACGGACCAAATTGCACCAGAAATAGATACAAGGAGTAATTACCTTCCCGTTGGTAGTGGATGTAGATGTTAGTAACCTGGCATTTCCAGGAAATTTACGTTCTAAATCATTGTTTACAAATGTTACTTTCGACCTTTTGACGATTTTGTCTAGATATGATTTAAAGAATACACTGAGTAAAATAAATATAGGAACAAGACTCAAAAGGCTCCTGTTGGCGTTTATAGTTTTTGTTTACCTAACCTGGTTAATAGTCTAGAATTTACATAAAACTCTGCTCAACTGGTTTGATTAGTTTGTGATGCAAACCCTAAATTAATGATTGAAAGTAAATTAAAATTCTTCCACAGGAAATAAGTACAAGGACAAAGTTAAAATTTCAATAAAATCTTAGTTTATTGCATGAAATTAAGAATAAATAATAGTGCGTTGCTCCTCCTTTGTTTTTAATGACCTCCATAAGTGGTCTCGGCATTGAAGTGATGTACGACTTTAGAACATCATTGTCTAACTTGCTCCATGCTTCGACCACAGCAGTTCGGAGTTTCCCGAAGGAAAACTCCCCCATGTATGAAAACTCTTCTGGAAAGTAGGCCCCAAACATTCTCGATTGGTTTGACATTTGGGCTACATGCTGGTCATCCGGGAACAGGGATGTTACTATTCGCAAGAAACGATTTAGTGTTACAGTGCAGAATGGCAAGCGGCGTTGTCCCACCGACAAACCGCCATGAATGACAATAGAAAATGTCTTAATATTTTCGTTCAATTCATATTGCTGACATATATATTCGTGTTTGCTGAGAACATTTATTGAAGCCACGAACATGCTTGGGAACTTGATAAGAAAGTTCATGTCCGAGCAATTCTGGACACATTTATTTGATCTAGACAAAATGATTCTATAGGTTTTGACAGATGGAATCGCTGCACATTTGAATCGGCCGTTATGGATTCTAGATCAATAGTGAAGATTGAGTTTCCTGTCGGTTTTACTGTAGTTGTCCGGCTGAAATATCATGTTGTCATCCATAATATCCTGAGCGAATGGGATCAAAGCTTCGTCTAAGAGCTGCACATACTTTTCAGAATTCATTTTGGTCGAAATTAAACACACTGGTGTTTTTCCAGCATCACTAAAGCCTGCCCAGATCATCCAAATTTCTCCAGCTTCGGCTCCTAAATTTCTCGAATTTCTTTGTGGCTTTTCGCGTCTTATGTCCTGCCATCGTCTGTTAGTTGATCCATTCGGTCCTTCTAAATTGAATTTATTTTCATCGCTGAACACCACATTTTCCCACTCTTTTTCCCAGAATCGATACTATTCTGCAAATTCCAATCTATGTCGAGGCCGGAAGCGAGGAACGGGCACACTTGTACCATATTTGGTATTACTATCACTGCTTAAAACTTGCTGCACTCGACGTTTAGACACTGGAAGATTCAATTCCTTCCCGGAGAAAGCCTACAATTGATTGCCAATCCCTTAATCTCACGTTTTGCGCGTTCTGAAACCGATGCTGGACGCTATTTTCTCTTGATGCTCGCATATTTTCCAAGCAACATTGCTGGTTTTATCATGGCTTTATGGCATTCTTGAAGTCTAATTCATGATCTTCAGAAACCTTATAGAACCAAAATTTTTACTTGGGTTCTTACCCGATTTCACGAAATTATCTACCATCGCTTTGCTTCTTCTTATCCTGCTTGCGATCTGACGGAATGTCAGTCCATTTTCACGATGGGCCTGAATTTATCCGCGCTCAGAGTGGTCGATATCTGAAAACCAAATTATAAATATAAAAATCAAAATTTTCGGCTATATAATAGGTTGAATTGATGAGTGTGATATTATAACAATGGTAATATTTATTTAAAAAACTTACGAGGCCAGCGTACGCAAAAACAATCAGCTATCAGCTCCTTATAATTATTTCTTTCTAAGCAGATGAAAACAGTCGATATTCCGCGTTTAAAGACAAGTCATCACCGAAACTGCGTACACTCCCGTTTCATTCAACTCAATTTTTTAGTACAATTTTATACTATCTCCTTTCTTCACGGAAATGTTACTCGATTTTCGTAGAAAACTGGATCTACTAAATTTTATTAGTAGATCCACTTTTTACGAAAATTTAGTAACATTTCCGTGAGAGAAGTTGAGATAGCATACAATTGTACTCAAGAATTGAGTAAAATGAAACGGGAGTGTAGTAAACGAGAGATGACATTAAACACACAAAACTGGAATAGAAGTTTTGCGTAATAAACCCAATTTTGAAGAATTGCAAATTTTTGGTTGCCCAAATATGTATTTCGTTCAGTGTACAACGGCGAAAACGTGAACCAGATGTTTAATCTGGTAGTGGTTCTGAACAACGCAAAAATAATTAGCAAATTAAATTTCACTGATTCTCTACTCTCACCAAAATAAGATTCACTTTATTGCTCTAAATTTGTTCAACAAACTGCGAACCATCGCTGCAGCTGAGCTGAAAATGTTTCATCTTCTTTTATAGCCTCTTTAAGTTTACATTGCTCCTTAGATAAATTGGAATCAAAATTAACGTTCCTAGGAAACAAAGTTAATCTCCTACTACACCAGTCAGCATTCAGCCTCAATAAGTGGCAGCAACAGAAATCGAATTAACAGATTTTCTCATCCACGATGACCGTTTGTACATGACGGTCCAAACAATGCTGGACCTTGAGAGCATCGATTCCAGCGTTTTCACATTGAAAATTGATTACTAATTCAAAGCCCCATTAATTAGGATCTTTTGTTCAATCTCGCTGGATCTGACAAGACAAGGCAATAATCAAATGCCTGCAACCGAAGCATCCTACTTAAGCTTCCGTTCTCATTATACTAACCCTAGCATTCAAATAATCCCATCGAAAGACTTTAGGCAATGAGCATTCAAACATAAAACGGGTCTAGACTGTATGGTATTTAAATAATAATTAGTTGTTGAAATCGCATTAATGTGACCACGCAAATTCATGAATTTAGATACAATCAGGTAGATATTTTCTTTTAAATAAAAGCAATTAAGCCTACCTTGAATTTAGCCGTACCTATTACCCACCCGTTCCGAACATCCAACCAAATTATGAATATTTTTATGCCATGATTACCCACTCAATAAATATTCATACTGTTGCTCGTCTCTTGAACTTCTTGCCAAACCCGTAACCAGCAGAATGACACCTCAACGTGCCACAGCTCGGTCCCTGAATGTGCAATCCAAGTCAATGCTTTGAAGCAGTTTTCCTCGTTCTAAATTGGATTTTATGCTTTCCGGCGGCGACGATATCTTACCATACTTTCCCGATTTCCACACGACTGATGAAACTTACCTAGACAGGGATTTACTTTTAATTATTTGTACCGAATAAAATCTTTGAGGGTAATTCACCCAACGTAACCAACGGTTTTATAAAATCCACACTAACAATTTTATAGAAGTAACTCACCTTCTGAGTGAGTCTCAATGGTCGTGCACTGGTAGAACAAGGAATCATCTGCCTAGAGAATCCAATCTAGGCAACCCTAGAGAAATCGTATGCATTATTGTCACGGGCGATTTCTATTCCGGATGACACTTTTTCGGGTTTGGAATTTCAAATTAGTTGCTTGATAGCTAGCGCTTAGCATCGGAAGGGCCTAGTCGCAATAATCAATTCTCCTCATCGATTTTTCCGACGGTTTCGGTGCGTTTGATGCTCAAATGTCGGATTAGAAAAACGAGAAGAAATTGGATCATAAAGAGTACCCATGGTCGCAGCTGGGCCTTTTTGATTCAGTTCGCAAGATATTGGAAGCACGAAATGCTGAATAGGCTCAAAAGGGGGATAAGGTGCCACGAGACAGCTGAACAAACAATCGACGAAGGTAATGGAAGAATCCAGGTTACGCAAAAGTGAGGTTAAACCACAGAGAACATACATCCAAGCTGGCGTGCCCACCGTGTGTAAATTTCTATAACTGCCATTTTAAAATTACCGCTCGTTTCCGTCAGTTTTGGTGAAACGTATCGACAATAATGACGATACTGACCAATTCCATACAGTATGAAAAATAGCCAGAAAGTTATTATCAATTTCAGTTTTAGATACTACGATGTTTAACTTCACTTTAGCTTCACTTGGATTCTTCAATTAGTGATTGGGTTTGCCGTGTTCTTTGTCAAATCTATCACTTATCGATTCAATTATTGGGCCAATTATAGAAGTCGAGATGAACGTCACTTTGATCGACAGATCTGTTTTGCTATTACAGAGGTCGAGATCGACAAAATTTTGTCGAGTTGGTCGATTCAATAGACCGCTCGGAAACTAGAGACTGATTTGTCAGATTTTCGCGAGTAAGACCGTGTACCAATTCGCAAATTTTAATTTTCACTTAAACTTGACAGATGGAAAATAATCGATTAAGTCTGCAACTCGAGCTGACTTATTTCTGACAGACGGGAACTTAATTTTAACAGTCATCTTATCGCAAGTGTGCTGATCAATCACAATGGGATTTTAATCGATTAATCGATTATTTTTCATCTGTCAAGTTTAAGTAAAATCAAAATTAATTCGCGAATTGGTACACAGCCTAAGAGTTTGTTTTGATACGCGTTTTTCATCGGTTAGTGGGAATTGGCTAAGCAAGGTAAGAATACACTAAACCATTGTTATTGTTTGCAGATGTATGTGTTAATACAAATAATTTACAGCAAAACTTATCTAATGCTATTAGAAACAATACAAATTCAATGACTCATTATGGACATCACCACAGGCTTCGGTTACGTAGAGCAAAAGTGCAAAAAGCAAAAAAAAAGGGGAAAGTGGATGGAAATTGACCACGAGTTTGATTCTTTTGGACCATCTTAGGTCGGAATAACAAAGAGTAAATTTCGTTTTCTCGTTTGAATACTATCCCTTTTGTGATCCTAACATTGGCGCTCAAGCCCATGCGGTTGTCACACTGAGACTTAAATCAACAGTAAAAATCATGAGGTGTTGAAATAAACCTTAGAACACTGATTTTTTTTAAAGTACTTCTAAACACAAATATACTGAAATGATACTTTGGCACTTTGGATTTGGAAATTTACCCTCGAGTTAAATAGTTTATGAAATTAGTCCTAGATTCGTAAGAGTATAGAAAAATAATTCCCAGAATTTAAGGCACATCCTAGAAAGTTCAGACGGACTTCCCAGAGCTTCAGGTAGAGACTTTCTTGAAAAAAATCTTATCCGAAGATCAGTCAGAAACTACTCAGAAGCATAGGGATCAATTGTTGAAGGTTCAAGCAGGAAAGTTCAAGATCATACTTCCCAGAAGTTCAGGTGAGAACTTCCTCGAAAATCAGGCGAGGACCTCTCAGAGCTTCAAAAGAAGTTTAAAGAAAAGGACTTCTTAGAAGTTTTGAACTTCCTAGATGTTCTGGAGTTCTTTCCAGGAATTCGAGATTCAGAAGTTTAGGAATAAACTTCCCCGGAGTTCAGGAGGAAACTACCTAGGGAGGGCATCAGCTATAATTTTTCAAAAATTCAGAAACAAACTTCCACAAAGCTCAGGACGATACGTCCTAGAGCTTCAAGAGAGACTCTCACTGAAGGTTAGGAAAGAACTTCCCAAAGATTCTGGGAAATATTTCCCAAAAGATTTGTTGGAACTACCCTAGAAAGTTTTATCGAATTCGGAAGAGAATGTTTCATAACTTCAGAATGAGGATTACGAACAAATGTAAGGGAAATTCTGAAGAAGGCTTTCCCAAAGTTTCGGTAACATTTTCTTCGGATTTCAAGATAGGACTTATCAGAGGTTTAGGAAGAATAAGTGCAAGAAAAAACTTTCCCGAATTTTAGGAAGAAACTTAACAGAGAGGGCACTACATATAAATTCCAAAAGTAATTTCTCAAATATATCAGGAATTCAGAACAGGATGAAACTTCTCAACAGTTTCAGTGAAACTAACCGGAAGTGCTAGAGAGCTTCCCTGAAGTTAAGAATTGAGCATTCCAGAATTTTAGAATGGGTTTTTTTTCGGAGTTCTGGAATTTCCAGAAGTTCAGGTAGATACTGCTGAGAAAAACAGGAAGAAACTTTACATAAACTGAGGTATAGCTCATAATTGTTCTAGAATTAATTCCTTTGTTCTCTCCGAAGATCAGTCAGAAACTTCTCAGAAGTATAGGGAACAACAGTTAAAGTTCCAAGCAGGAAAATTCAACATCCTGCTTCCCAGAAGTTCAGGAGAGAACTTCCTCAAAAATCAGGAAAGGACCTCTCAGAGCTTCAGGAGAAGCTTAAAGAAGAGTTCTTACAAGTTTTAAGCTTTCCAGAGGTTATGGAGTTCTTTCCAGGAGTTCGGGATTCAGAAGTTTAGGAAAAAACTTTCCCGGAATTTAGGAAAAACTACTTATGGAGGGCATTAGTTATAATTTTTCAAAAATTCAGAAACAAACTTCCACGAAGCTTAGGACGATACGCCCTAGATCTTCAAAAAGAATTTCTATAAAGTTAAGGAAAGAAATTCCCAAAGATTCCGGATAAAACTTTCCAAAAGTTAAGTTGGAACTACCCAGAAGTGCTAGCAAGTTTTATCAAAATTCGGAAGAGAATGTTTCATAACTTCAGAATGAGGATTTCGAACAAATGTAAGGGAAATTCGGGAGAGGGCTTTCCCAATGTTCCGGTAACATTTTCCTCGGATTTTAAGATGGGACTTATTAGAAGTTTAGGAAAAAAACTTTCTCGAATTTCAGGAAGAAACTTAACAGAGAGGGCACTACCTATAAGTTCCAGAAAGAATTTCTCAAAAAAATCAGGAATTCAGAACAGAACTTCCGAGAAGTTCCGAAGGAAACTTCCCAACAGTTTCGTTGAAACTACCCAGAAATGCTAGAGAGCTTCCCTAATGTTAAGAATCGAAGATTCCAAAATTTTAGAATGCGGTTTTCTTGAAGTTTAGGAATTTCCACACCACGAAATGCTCATATAATCGGTCTAATGAATCCAATCGCACAAACAATTCAATAGAATCGCGATCGTAAACATAGTCGCAAACCAATTTTACCGATGCTTATGCGAATGGCAAAAGGGCGATGAATCACCTAACAGTTTTTCCTGTTTTGCTGACATCGTGAACAAGATCGAAGTTTGGAACTTTCCAGAGGTTCTGGAGTTCTTTCCATGAATTCGAGATGCAGCAGTTTAGGGAATAAAACCCGGAGTTCAGAAAGAAACTACCTAGGGAGGGCATTAGCTATATTTTTTTTTAATTCAGTTACAAACTTCCACAAAGCTCAGAACGATACGTTCTAGAACTTCAAGAGAGAACTTCTCTGAAGTTTAGAAAAGAACTTCCCAAAGATTGCGGAAAAAAACTTTTCAAAAGATTAGTTGGAACTACCCAGGAGTGCTAGCAAGTTTTATAGATATTCGGAAGAGAATGTTTCAGAACTTCAGAATGTAGATTCCGAACAATTGCAAGGGAAATTCGGAGAGAGCTCTCCCAAAATGTTGGTAACATTTTCCTCGGATTTCAAGGTGGGACTTATTTTAGAAAGTTTAGAAAGAATAAGTTCAGGTAAATCCTTTCCTGAATTTAAGGAAGAAACCTATAAGTTCCAGAAGGAATTTCTCAAAAAATATCAGGAATTCAGAACAGAACATCCCAAACAGTTTCGTTGAAACTACCCAGAAGTGCTGTTCAAAGATGAATTTCTCAGAAATTTAGGAACAAACATTCTCATAGTTCTGGAGAAAACTTTCCTTAAGTTCAGAAGAGGACTTCTCAAAAGTTCATGAAGAAACTTCCAACATATTTAAAAAGATTTTCCAAAAAATTCTGTAGATCCCAAAGTTCTGGAGAAATTTTCGTCGCAGCTCTTATTAGGACTTATAAGGAGTTTATAGAGTAACTAAGTTCAGGAAAACAAACTTACTAAATATTCCCAACAGTTTTTTTGAAACTACCTAGAAGTGCTAGAGAACTTCCCTGAAGTTAAGAATTGGACATTCCAAAATTTCAGAATGAGGTTTTTTTTGGAGTTTAGGAATTTCCAGAAGTTAGGTAGACACTGCTGAGAAAAACAGGAAGAAACTTTCCAGAAACTTAGGGGGGGAACTTCCTAACTGTTCAAAGATGAATTTCTCAGAAATTCAGGAACAAACAATCCCAAAGTTAGGGAGAAAACTTCCCTGAAGTTCAGAAGAGGACTTCTTAAAAGTTCAAGAAGAAACTTTCAACATATTTAAGAAGATTTTCCAAGAAACTCTGTAGAGAACTATTCAGATTAGGACTTATAATGAGTTTATAGAGTAACTAAGTTCAGGAAAAAAAACCAAATGGTTTTGTTAGGTTAGATTGGGTTGTGAGATGTAAATTTCCGAGAATATCTGGAGTGACTGCCAAGAAATTTATTAGGAAACTTGCCAAAATTTTCGGACTTAATTTCTCAGAATTTTAGTGAACATCTAGAAGATCAGGCAAGAGCTTTTCCGATATCCAGGAGATAATCACTAACGAACCGAAGAAACAGTCTTTACAAAAATCATTCATTTGATCATTATGATCTCTGCTGCTCATTATACCATATTAAAATAGGGTAAACACCATCTTCTCTACCGTTTACATCTTACTATGACTATGACTTACTATGACTAAGACACAAAC
This sequence comes from Aedes japonicus, assembly GCA_034211315.2. NCBI lineage: Eukaryota > Metazoa > Arthropoda > Insecta > Diptera > Culicidae > Aedes > Aedes japonicus. The sequence goes on along the minus strand of JASCZW010001579.1, from coordinate 48,457 downwards.
TCATGTAGTAATTACAATTCCTTGGTTTTCGTCTCACTTCGTTTGACAGATTTGATCCCCGATTATGAAAAATTTCCCACTTAGGGTACTAGAAGCAAAGCAAAAAGTTTAAAGGCTTTACCATAAGTTAAATAAACTTCAAAATAAAGTCGTTTAAGTGAGATAGATTAAAGGGTGTCCACGGTTTAATTGCATCATTTTAAACTCGTCCTCAAAAACAAGTCTCTCACCGATTGTCATGAAATATTCAGGGAATAAAATACAATGTATAATCTTGGTTTAGGCATTTTTATTTCACTGTATTTCTCTACCAAATCCAAAAGCCCGAACTTTCTTCCTAGTACCACTCATAAGATTTTGTATAACGCTTTAACCGACATTTTTTTCCGCTTTCAACCATGACTTCAACATTTCCTATTCTGTAGTAACAATTTTAGGATGCTTACGAAGTTCGTGCTTCATTATAGCCCAATATTTTTTCAAATGGCCACAACACTGGAGAGTTTGGGGGATTAAGATCGTTCGGCACGAAATTGACACTTTTCGTCTTGTACCACTCCAAAACATCCTTAGAGCAGTGACAAGAGGCTAGGTCCGGCCAAAAAATGTAGGAACGTTGTGTATTTTGAGAAACGGAAGCAGTCGTTTTTTCAGGCATTTATTCATGTATGCTTGACCATTTACAGATGAAGTTGTCATCAAAGGCTTGCTCCGTTTACCACACGAACAAATCCCTGCCTAATCATGAATTTCTCGGGGAACTTTGACACTTGCTGTTTTCTGAGAGACTCTTGTCTATCGCAGTCACATTTGGGAATTTGTTGAAAGTCCGCTTTTACATGTGTTTCATTCTCCATGATGCAGCAGTGTGGTTTCGTCAACATTTCGCTGTCCTTTTCTGTTTTTCATTGCGGTTTGGAGCTTTCTGAACTTTGAATTAACGGAGCCTGGCTCATTTCTTGGCTTTCTGCACGAAACTTTTCGTCAAGTTCAGCTTTTTCGCGGCACCCGAACGGAACAGTTGGGTTTGCGCTTAAAGGCAGCATCCACTCGCTTGTAATCCTTCACACAGTACGGAACACTTTTTCTACCACTCACCTTCTTCCGATCGACATTTAAACGTTTTCCGAAACGTTTTATGACACGAGACCCTGTAGACTGGTGAATTTTCAACATCTTTCCGATGGCTCGGTGTGAATGAAGTGGGTTGTCGATGTGCGTGTGCAAAATGTTCTCGCGCCATTTTCAAAACTACGACACATTTCACAATGAAACTGACGCAGTATAAACAATACACGCTGAGGTCATTTCACCCAAAATTTCGTTGAAATCAACCCAAAGGGCAAAATGTTACAGCTTATTGAAAGTGATGCAATTTAACTGTGGACACCCTTTACCGCATATCAATACAGTAACCTTTGTTTTTTAAATGTTTAAAGAAATACTGCTGTAAATAAATTCTGTAATATGCCCTTTTCAGAATCCTCTTTGAAATTGATATCGACACTTGTCCACATATTAATCAATAACTTCATCGAAAACACTTCAAATCGCAACTTTAGAACAGTGTTCAAATGAGGTTTTCTGAATATTAAAAACATTAGTGTAATTTACAAAACAAGAGTGAAAAATTCTTCGACTATTAGTATTGGCAGCAAAATTGAAGAAGGCCCTGAATTATTGTACAGTGTAATATTTCAATGACATTTTGAAAAATTTCAAGACTACAGCCAACTGTCGAGTTCGGTTGCCGACTCGATCAGATTTAATCGGTTTCTGTAACGCGCAATTTTACTGGAGTCAAAAGTGACAATTATCGAGTCAAATTGCTCGACTCGACTGATATAACTGACCGCTACATTATAAGATTATAAGATTCCGCAAACCTATTCTATTGTATATGCCCTCAATGTATGCAAAACCACGATCAAGATTTATCGACAAAGGCATTCATCACTCTTACCTATCTGTTTGTGAATTTTCGCCCTCACACATACTCATAAACATTGTTTTTGTTCAGTAGTTACATCAATTTGTCGTTTTTCGTTCTTGATTTTTCATTAAAGGCTTGCCCACAATAGAAACGTTTGCGTTCCGTTCACGTAAATTTGACAGAAAATCTCTAGGAAAACTGTCAAATCCGCAATGTATCAATTGTGGGCAAGCCATAAATTCCACACCCACATTTTTTCTGTTTTTGTATGCGTGCGTGTGTGTTATAGTTCCCTGTTTAGAACGTTTCTCTCCGCTCTGTCCATTTGATTTTTTTTCTCTTTTATTTGGCAGTCACAGTTTAGTTCACAGTGTGAATGAGTTTTGTGCCGTGTTTGTCCCCAATTTCTCTGTTCCAAACTTATTCCTTCCTCAGTGTCTGTAGATAATGTATAGAATCGAAACATTTAAGTTCAATATCAGTTTGATACATTTGTTTTCTCACGTTTCTTCTTTCCAACAATTTTCTTATAAATTCGTACATAACGACCCGTTTGCCAATGCAAACAATACTTCCCAACCAAAAATAACACGTTTTTGACCATTTGACTCCGATTTGTGAATGGAAACCAATACTCCAATAACACAATTGATCTCAACACCGACCACGAAAATTCTACAAAACATACCAATTTCGTTAACTTTCACTCAAAAACTTTAAACTTACAACCACTCATACACACGTACGTATAGGAGAGGTAGGGCCCGGTTGCTCAGCACACGCAGAGGGATGTGACGGATCTACAGGTATTAGATTAAATGCAAACTTACACTCGCTCGAACTTCTTTTTTGTTTTCTTTGTTGAGACCCAGCTAACTAACAAACACGCGCAAGTGAAAGACTAAAAACACAAACTTCGTGGGTTCATCCGTTAGCGATACTTAACTGCAAGCGAAACAATTCACCGTGTTGACATTCGTTCTAATGATCCTGAAGAAATTAGTAGTTTAAAGTTCGCGATCAGCTAGCGTTTGAAAACGTGAACGTTCATTTCTGCTCATTCGATGTCGTTGGTTATCTTTATGTTCAAAAGCGATAGTTTAAGAATGATCGAAATTTATGTTTTTATTCACAGTATTTTACGTACGTTCAAACCGATTATGTCTTCAGTTGTTTTTACCTTAATGTTTGTCGTTTTAGTGTTTGACTTTTGAAATGCTTTTACTTAAAAAAAATATCGTCTGCGTCCAATTTTGTTATTGTGTTTTAACTTCTTTGCTTTCTACTTTGTCCGTTCGGAAAGTTTGCTGTAGATAGAAGCTCTTGTTAACTTTTTTTTTTTAATTATGTAAGTTTTGAATATTTGCAGCTATTTTAGATTGTATTGCTTTTGACAAAGATTCTTATATTCTTATACTAATAAAGACTGTACTCAAAAATAATGTAACAAATTTCGTCACAATCTGTCAGAGTATGTGTCTCAAGCTCCGTTTTTCCGGAAGAAGTGCTTTAACAAATGTGTGGATCGCGAATCGATGTGGATGGGAATCTATCATTCGACCGTCTTCCGGGTAGTAAAATCGTTCAAAGAGACTCCAGACGACCCAGCGGCGGAAAAGCGAACACCAACGGCCCCGTGAACGCCTGGAAAGTGAGGAACTACTTCAAGCGTAATCCGAACACTTCGATTCGGAACGTGGCAAGAAGGTCAGTGCCAAATTCGTCCAGCAGACAATGAAGCGGACGGACTTCGTGTCTTCGAGGTAAGAAAGACGCCAAACCGAACCGATAAACAGAATACCGTGGCCAAATCCCGCGCCAAGAAGCGTACCACGAGTGGTTCGTGCAACCAACATGCATCGTAATGGACGACGAGACGTACGTTAAAGCCAAGCAGATCCCTGGCGTGGAGTCGACAAGTCACGCGTTACGCGGCAAGTCTTGGAGCAGTTCCGGAATAAGAAGTTCGACAAATTTGCCAAGAAGTTCTTGGTGTAGCAAGCGATCTGATTGTGCGGCAAATTAAGCACACCGTACATAATGACCGGGACCATCAATGACCAAATATATAAAGAAGAATGCCGCCAGAAGCGACTGCTGCCTTTCTCCGGTCCCACGAAGGTGACACTCTGCTTTGGCCGGATCTAGCATCGTTCCATTACGTGAAGCCGGCGATGGAGTGGTACGAAGCCAATGAGGTTGTTTTTGTGCCGAAGGAGGCAAATCCGTCAAACTCGTGCGGACTGGGATTCAAGTCGATTATGAAGGGCAAGCTCCCGAAAACAGTGACGGTCTTCAAAAACGACAAGGATTTGAAGAAAGAATGGATGAAAGTGTGTAAGAAAGATGGCGCAAGTGTTGCACAGAATTTGATGGGTAGCGTTAACTCCAAGCTGAGGGCATCTAGCCTAGGAGAATAGGTTGAATAAACCCACTCTGCAAACACATAGCTTATAGGGTAGGGAACGGCTTAAGCACCCCAACACCCTATTCCAAGCACGGGGTAAACGTTAACCTACAACGCTCATTTTTTGCAGTATGGTGCTCCATGTAATGAAGCACCATACTGCAAAAAATGAGTGTTGTAGGTTAACGTTTACCCCGTGCTTGTAATAGGGTCTTGAGGTGCTTAAGCCGTTCCCTACCCTATGTGTTTATTTATTCTGTTGCATTTTTTTGAGTACGAAAAATTCTTCCGATTCGTATTTGATAACATCTCGTTTCTTCGAGTATTGGCGCTCTTAGCTAACCTGAGCGGTCATTTTTTCCACCATCTCTTCATTTCTAATGCCACTCTGTTTGACAACTGCCCAATATTTCTCATTTGGGCGGAATTGAGGGTAGTTGGTTTGATTGATGCCCTTTTCAAAGAATCCACCCCGTTGTCCTTACACTAAGCGAACAAATCGAAAGGAATTCGTAGGAATATCGTTTGGAAATTTACCAGAAGATATTATTGCAAATTTTATACGATTCTCTAATGAAAGAAATCCATGGAAATCCATCTCACAGAAAAAAAAAAAAGTTGCAATCGGGATTCTAACTATAAATCTCGGGATCCAGAAAAGAGCTCTAATCCCACTAGACTATACACGCTTGATAATTTCCTGAGTGTACTGTACTACTTCTTCGTTGTAGTGGCAGATTGCCAAATCAGCCCAAAACATTAGCGGGTCCCAGAAAAATACGCTAGTGGTCATTGTTTACAAATGTTACTTTCGACCTGTTGACTATTTTGTCTATAAGTAATATTTCCCTGTAAGTGAAAGAGAAAATAATACAATTATACTCAGTTACTGAGTAGAATGGAACGAGAGTGTAGAACTTTTAAAACACTCTCAAGTACTTTTTATATATTTGAGTACTTTTAAATTTCATTAAATACTTTTAGGTACCCAAAATACTCATGAAATACTTTTCAGAACTTTAAATACTTTTCAAATACTCTTTGTTTAGCTAAACTATTTTTACAATACATTTGGTTACGTTGAGTCCTTTAAATAACTTTTGGTTGCTTTGAATTCTCTAACATGTTTGTAAATACTCTGTAAATCGAATAAAATCCTGAGGTATTTTCAATACGATGCTAGAGAAGTAGAATGCTCAGACATACACAGGTAAAACGGTGATTTTAACCGCAAGATTTTTTTCAGTGTAGATAAATGTTATCCAAGACAGGAATCATCAATCAACTAAGGTATTCATAACTTCTTCAGTGCAGCGTTTAAGGTAATTCTACCAAATCCCAGATGCGAATCAGCAAATTCCCCAAATGCTTTTTTCCAATTTTCAACGATTCCGCCCTATAAATTGCGTTGTAACAACAAAATTACAACGAACCTATTTTCTCAACAAAATTATGCAAAGTGAAATGCGACACGACACAAAAACTTATCTAATGAAAACATCTGCCAAACAAACACTTATGCTTGTCATCACGCTCAAATCTTGACAAATCAATCAAAAAATTGCATTAGGTCCTAAATAACAGATTGATTTTGATGTAGAAGGAGATCACCATGAGGCACCAAGAGTGAACAACAATGTTTTTGGCTAGAATGAAAGATATGAAGAGAAAGTTTTTGATAGTTCCGCTAGTGTGCGGCAGGATTGGAAATGTGACAGATGTTTTTTTATGAAAATTGAGCGAAAAGGGCATGTATACGGTGGTACTCGAACCAACGACATTTTTGCCTAACATCCCACTGCGGGGTAGGTTAAAGCACGGACTAAGTCCGCCACTTCAAGATTGATTTTGTTTAATAAAGTTTGATATCGATTTGGATAGCAAGTCATTACTGTTCTATGAATCATTTCGAAAACTTTAAGATTAAATGAAAATAAAAATACGACCGATAATAAAATGTCCGATGTACCTTCCGTCTGATATCGCACGGCACTGTACATGGATCTTGTCCATTGTACAATGTTAGTCTAGAATTTTGGCAGGTGTACATAGGACATACATTTTGTTTTCTAAAAACTCGTGTTCTGATTGTGTGATGAATGAAAACAAGCGAAAATTGCCATGTTCTGAAGGCTTGCATTCCGTTGACGTAAATTTGACAAAAAACCTATGGAAAAACTGTCAAATTCACGCAAACGCATCCGCAACGTATCAAGTGCGCGCCAGCCAGGATAATATTCAACTACTTTAAGCCAAACATTGCATGAGGTCCTATGACGAATTTCACGCCAACTCGTCTTCGTTGTAACTATGATCACTATTATGATGACGCCTTGCTTGAATAGTAAATAATGTATTCCTTTCAAATCTTTACCTAAAATCACTCAAATGTTAAAATGTACTGTACCGCAGGTAATACAGCGTTTATTTTAGGTAGGAAATAATAAAATTGCCAAAGTTAATCATTAAATGGTGTTTAAAGTTTTTGGTAATAAACAGGATCAACCACCTGATTTAATTGTATTATCACTTAAGTTAAAAAAAATAAGCCCTTTCCAAATGGTAGCCTTGTTTTTTTTTCCTTTATCAAGGTGACTTTTAGCCACCTGGGCTAGTTCGTCACCGGAAGATGGTAGCCTTGTTTTATCAAACATTCAAAGATCCTTTAAAGAATCCAAATTGTCATTATAATTAAATTTAATTGGCTTTTGTGGTAAAAATAGGACATGAAAAAGATGTTGGTAGAAAAACTTTCTATCCTTAAAAGTGCCCATGTATGCCGAACTTTAAGACAATTATATTGCCTTTATTAAGAAAAAAATTCGTCCAATTCTAAAATAGGATCGATTTTATAAAAAAAAATCATAAAAGTTCAAACGATTTTCTAAAATTCACGCATACATCACTTTTTTGTAAGTCTTGTCCTTTTTGAAATATGTTCATTTAAAAAATATCGATCAAACAACTTAATCCTTTACACATGGTAGTCTTGACAAATTTTGAAAAGAAACAAAGTATACAAAGTTGCTTGAAAAGACAAAGTCTATATACCCACAAAGTTTCATTTGATTCTGAGAAGGTGCTGCCAACCACTGGATGAGTTGGCTTGAAATTCGTCCTCTGTAACATTTGTGTCAAATCGAGAAAAGGAGGATTGAACATTTCAATGTAATTGCAATCCAACCATGTAATCTTAAATTCGTGCTTGTTTTTAAATGTGAAACGTCGTTACAAAAAACTGTTGCCTTTGAAGTTTTGAAGTTTACGATGATTTGGTAGATTGGACTTGTTAGATTGGTCTATTGCCAAGTTAGAATGTACATCGAACTATTTTGATTGCGATAAGCACTAGTCAAATTATGTTTACATGATCTCCCTATTTGCATTATTGTTGTTCTTTTGTACAGCCTAATCAATTAGCATACATTAAACTGAAAGGTAGCCCATTATATTTGCGAACCCCAACATCTGGTTACATATTTATTCAATCGGAAATCACAAATCGGCACAAATATTGTTGCCAATATTTTTTTCTAATAAACTGGAAGAATGCAAAAAACAAACTATAAAAAAAAGGATCCTTAAAAAAAATATTTTTTTACAAATCAAATTCATTTCATATACAAAAAATAACTTCTGTATGTCTGACCCTTATAAACTCGGAAACTACTGATCCGATTGGCGTGAAAATTTGTATGCACGCATTTTCGAGGCTGGATAATGTTCTTATGCTGGGTTTAAACCCCAGCCCTCCTGCAAAGAGGGGCTGTCATACAAATGAAACAAAAATTTCTGCATAATTCAAGAACTAATCAAGCAAATGACACCGAATGTGGCATGTGGGGGCTTTTAGTGAAAGGATTCCAATATATATAAATGAATTTCTGTCTGTCTGGCTGTCTGACCTTAACAGACTCAAAAACTACTGAACCGATCGGCGTGAAAATTTGAATGCAGGGGTTTTTAGGGCTGGGAAAAGTTCTCATGATAGTTGGCGCCCCTCCCGCTCTGGAATAGGGGGAGGTTCTCATACAAATGAAACACAAATTTCAACCAAACATGTGTATTATCCAGGCACTGAAACACAAATTGTGTATTTTTCGGGTAGGAAGCATGTTTTGACAGAAGTTTGAACCGCTTCTTAGTCAAGAAAAAAACTCATTCCGAAAAACAACAATAAACGCGTCAGTCCAAATGAATTTTCATTCATTCAGTTGTAAGCGTAGCAGCGCTCGCACCGGGTTCAGCTAGTGTTATATAAAAGCGAATACCCTTTAGACTTTTCTTTGACGTTTAATACTCTTTCTTTGTCTTAAACACGAAGGTGAAAACATTCTTAGTTTTTCCCCTAATCGCTTTCCCTCTTGTTCACACTTCATCAACTCAAATGATGCACACTAGTCAGGGGCCTGGCGAGCCTATCCTATTTACTAGCGTTTGACAGTGTGCAACATATCACGGGCCTTATTTGAATAAGGCCCGTATGACGTTTGTTACTACTGGTAGGAATGCCAGCATTGTTTACAAACAATGAATCTTTTGACGTTTGGATGTAAGAGATGTTGACTACAGGAAAATCCCTGTCCGCTAGATCCCTGGTAAAACCCAATCTCGCAAACAGGGTTGTGTAAAAAAATTGTAAAAAACTGGACAAAAGTTAGAAAAACTGGATGATTAGAAGATTTAACTGTTTGGCTGGATCCCGTAAAAAAAACTGGAAGAATCCAGTCAAAAATTGAACATTGGCATCCCTGCAAATAAGAATTTCAGATGATTTGGTCTGTTACTGCACGGTGTTGTACGATAAACTAGTTTCATCCTATTTAACGAAAATTTTACACAAATGTTTATACCTGTTTTCAAACCTATTTGATGGATGAATTACAAAATTATCAGTCATATCCACCCACTCCTAGAATGTCCCACAAGATATTTAAGTAAGTAATTAAGGTTAATTATCAGGTTCAATCTACAAATGTAAATGCACTATGTAAAGTCCCAGGTAACAAATGTATCAATTACATGCCTAGATTCACTTCAGAGGCAACATTCGTTTCCTTCGTATAATGACGACGTTTTACGTTAAAAACTAAGCAAAAATTCAAAATTACAGGACTGAGCTTACCATTTAACAAACAAATTAAAAGGTGTAATCCTCATTTTCTCGGTTTGACACAACTGATACATAGGACCTTATGCTATATTTGGCTAGAAACGTCAGGGGTATCAACTCAGGTAATAATAAATAACCGGATCGGTAGAGAGTGGTTCATTTAACTTACAAATTCTTGGTACTTTTTGATCATAGTGTATTTGCCGTTAACAAATACTGCAGAGTCCATCCTCTACAACACCTTTTCCCTAAGTTGAGCTATATTTTCCATATCAGTAAATGTTCCTGATCTTGAATACACTTTATTATTGTATTTAATATAAATGGAAGTAAGAACTAATTACAACTACGCATGACAAGGATGACACAGCATCTCTTACATCGTTCTCCCATTTTCCAGAGGCATTGATTCGCCACAGTGTCGAGTTCAACCTAACTTTCGTCTGCATGTCATTCTACAACTGAATCCAAAAATACCTCCCAGTCGTTAAAAGAATTCCTGAAAAACATTTAAACTTTATCTAAAACTTTTCCGAGCTTCCTCTAGGAAAGTTTTGCAACAATGAAGCATTCCCCCCATATAAATGTTGAACGCTCTTTGAAAACCCATTGGAACCACATTCCAAATGATTCAAACGCCATTACCAAACTTATTCCCCCCACTTATTTACGGCCGAACTCATTACATTCATTCAGGAAGATCCCCACAGCTACATTTCCACAGTTCCTAATTTCAAAAAAAAAACACATTGCAAACCAAAACTTTCTCCCAACACCGCACAACATCCTTTCCCGTCTTTCCGAGGCCATTTGTCCACTCGCTCGAGTCCCTCGCCGCGCTGAGTGCTATTCCATTTTACACCGCCAGCCCTTTTTTCAGCTTCGAAGTTGAAAAAAAAACCCTTAATCATCACGGGAAACCGTCCAGGCTGGCTTCCGTCCGAAGAGCGGAAACTCGCTCACTCCCTACGGATCGGGTCCTAAACTTTGCTCGTTCGCCGGCGGCGGGGGAAAAAAAGCCAGGATAATTCATTTCCGAAGAACGCCATGTTCCGATGCGAGAGAAAAATTCCCCTCTAGTCACGATTTTACCGGCTCATTAAAAGCCCTTCCGCGGTGCGGGCGGAGGACGGCGCCGGGACAAAACTACAACTATGGCAAGAACCATATGTACAATGGGCAAAAGTAGTTTTCCGTTTCCGGCGCCTGTCCAACAGCTTGTTTTTTGCCGAAATTTCCATCTATTATGGTGTAATTTAGTATCTACGATTCGTTTTTTGCCTTCTTCCGCTTGATTGCACGGTTGAATCCTCATCGCATAAAAGGATGGCAAAATTTATGGCCAGACTTAATCACGTTTTCAGTTTTGCATGACTCTTTTCTCTTTCCAGTTTAGCTGTGCATGATTTGATCGGAGTTTCGTTCCGCTTCTATTGATTCACATCATCCAAGTTTTGCACATAACAATTTATCTGATTGCTTCTACAAACTCGATTAAGACTTGATTGGCATTCGAAAATAATTGTTTTGTTTTGTTTCTTCTCGCCCAAATTTTTCACAAAAAGCAGTTAATTGCTCAATATTTAGCCGTAAGAAGAAACAGTGCCGGGACAAGTATCTGGCCAAGCACAACGCCGTATTCGATCAGCTGGATTTGGTGACCTACGAAGAGGTTGTCAAGGTTCCAGGTTCGTAGGAAAACCCTTTCTTCCCATCAGGGGACGTTAATTTCTCTCTTCCTTTCCCAAACAGTGGGCGATCCGGCCTTCCAACGGCGAACTTTGGTCTTACTCGGAGCGCATGGTGTCGGTAGACGTCATATCAAAAATACCCTCATAGCCAAGTATCCGGACAAATACGCTTATCCCATACCACGTGAGTACCATTTGCAACCGAATTTGATCCTCGTGTTTAATGACCCCGATTGTTTTTATTCCGCCCCTCCAGACACCACCAGACAGCCGCGACCGGACGAGGAAAATGGCCGCAGCTACTACTTCATATCACACGACGAGATGATGGCGGACATCCAGGCGAACGAGTACCTCGAGTACGGTACCCACGAGGACGCCATGTACGGCACCAAGCTGGAAACGATACGACGCATCCACGCCGACGGCAAGATGGCAATCCTGGATGTCGAACCACAGGCCTTAAAAATATTGCGCACAGCCGAATTCACACCGTACGTTGTGTTCATCGCGGCACCGCTGCTGCAAAACATTGCTGATGTGAGTATCCATTGTTTTTCCACGGTGGGAATTGATGTGAGTCTAGCGGGTCACATAATGGAGGGGAGCAATGAGTATGTGTTGCAATTAAATCGTGGACACCCTTTATTTGCTTAACAATTCTCGCACAACTGTTCTAAGAGGCTGGGTGCTAACGGTGCTAAAAAAATTATCAGACTAGTGATCAAATGTCGCCAACTTATTCAAAACGACGTAGGGTAGGGAACGGCTTAATCAGGGGTGACTGTTTTCATCAGTTGTTTAGAAATAAGCCTAAAACCCCTAATAAGAACATAAACTCAATCTATCGAGATAATGATTCGATGTTTGAATCACTGTTCATTGCCAATTATTTACTGTCATTTTAAAGATTTAAAATACATCATCCAGAAAACCATCAGTTACTATCTGTTTAGGAAGTTCCCTTAAATTTTTCTCGGCGTATTCTGCATTTGTCAGCGAATGTTTTGATCAGCATCTAGAACTGTTGCCAGAATGTGATGTTGAACATTGAGTTCAATTTATTTCATATTTAGATGATTCAATATCACTGTTTATTTCATTTTTCTTCCAGCCATTTGAGGTTCATCTCAGGTTCATCTATGCTTATTTATTCTATTGTCTAGCACTATCATATGCAACGAAAAAAAATGTCGGAGCTGTTCACAGTACTCAACGATAAATAATGCTTCACTGTTGTGCAGCAACTACGGCATCACTGTTGCGTTTAGGTGTACACATTTTTCCTCTCTTCTTTGATAACCATGGCTCTACGCGGAAAATCTTAAGTGTGCAATTATGACTTGAAAGTTGGCACTTTGTTTGAAGACTGGGATTATGCATGAAATGCTTAAAGAGGTTTTATGCAAAAATGGCCTCAGAAGGTTATACGTCACAAAGTGAATGAATTATAGACATTTTGCAGCATGTGAAAGAAGTTAGAAACTATGCATTGTCAGAATGTGATTGTGTGTAGAAACTAATCACTTTAGCAGTTCTTCTTGCAGTTTTATACTTATTTATTTTTCGTCGGCCTGTTTCTCACGTGGTGACAATCACCGACGCCAGGAAGATGACTCCACCTCCCTGGACCCTACCTAACGACTCGCGATATGAGCCGGGACCAACAGCTTTACTTCCCTTCCGAAGAAGACGGAGACCAGATTTTTCGCCTCAGAGAAAAATTACCGACGTCGACTGGGGATTGAACCCAGACCACTTGGGTGCCAGTAGCAGTCACGCTTACCACTACCACCGACGCCGGCTCTTCTTGCAGTTGGGATTGTTGATTTGCAGGAGAAGTTATCACTTCACAGAAAGCGATGATTATAGTAATTGTTTACAGCAAATCCGTTCTTTTGAAATGTTTGCATGAACTGATATTAGAGTTTGAAACAAAAGATACAGATTTTAGTTTGGCCAAAAAAACAACACTGGTAAAATACACTTCAATTAAATGAAAGATCAATTTAAGTAATGTAAATGATCAGTCTGAATCAGCTTCGTTTGCTCAAAAATTTGGCGCAGGTGAATAACGTGAAGTTCCTGCATAATACCATCAATTCGAGTACCACAGCCTTAAATAGGACACTGGGTACTTCAATAATCTATATTAAACTATATAACTTAGGAAACAAATAAGGGAAGGTCCATTATTTGTCACCAGTAAGGGGGAGGAGGGTCTGGAAAAACTAGGCAATCCACAAAAAATAAAGTTCTTTACAAAAAAAACGTGACAAGGGAGAATGAGGTTATAAAAAGTCATTTTTGCGTGCCATAATAAATGAACGTTTCCCTAAGCATTCCAAAAGCGTCTTAACGGCAGCCTTTCAAGCGCTTAAGTCGCCTTAAATGCAACATATTCACTTTTAGCTAATATACGGCTGCAATGCTATGATAATGCCTCATTCATGCTATTTTTTACTGCATATGCTAATGCTTATAGCCTAGTATGGAGCTGGCAAGTAAAGACCTGAAGTAATTTTTGCCATTTTTACCGAAGTAATTTTGACAACTGCTCTGTATGGGTGAAATGTCAGTTTCCTTGCGGAATAATCGAACGGAATATTATTGCGCCAAGAAAAATGACAGCCAATACACTGGTAGCAAAAAAAAAGCCGATCAAAATTTTCTTCCGCGTTGTTCAACCTTCTGTAACTTTGTCAATTATCTATATATTTGGCTGAAATTTTGACAACGTTATAACCTAATGTTTCGACCTTATGTGACCCAAATTTTATGTTGATAAAATTTATAAATTTGAAGTTATCATAATATGTGAAAAAAGTCATTTTGGGTCTCACCAATTTCAAAAAACCGTATTTCTGTGAAAAATTGAGCTAGCATATTAAAAAATTCTCATGACTTATAAAAATACATAAATTTATGAATAAAATTTGAACTGTTTTCCATCAAGTGGTTTGGACTACAGGTGGCGTCAAAGTTGAGGCATCATCATGAGTGTTTTCCTTGTTCACCCAATTAAGATAATATGAAATATCGGTGCCGAAAAAGCCGAGCCGTTCATCGCCAGTAATTCGCCCCAAACCAGTATGATGACAACGCATTGATACGTTGCGGATGCGTTGACATGGGTGACAGAAAACCTATGGGAGGAACTGTCAAATTCCCGCGCAAACGCATCCGCAACATGTCAATTGTGGGTGACTCTTCAGTCGAAACATTACGGATGTGTTTGCGCTAATTTGACGGTTTTCCAAGGTTTCTGCAAATTGTCAACGGGAACGCAAACATATCCTATTGTGGGCAAACTTTACGGTTGATTGTTTTTTGAGCGGATGGGTAAAGCCGTCGTGAACTGATCCATTTTCGACAAAGATTTTCATTTATGGCTTTGCTGTACAAACGTTAAGAATGGCTGTTTCGCGGTCATTCATCTTGAAAACTCGCCTAATCAATCCACCACGGTCATTTTTGAAGAGAGTGAACACCGCTAGAACTGAAGGCTTACATTGGCAGCTCTTGTGTCACGAGAAATTTATGGAAGAAGCCATTGTTAACGTTTGTCTGAAATATTTCTACCAGCCCCATCTTTTGGTGTCCTTGTTTTCAGAGGAATTGAAGATCTAACTTTTATTTGCAGAAGGCAAAAGCCATATATCTCTCGGATTGTAGATGAGCAATTTCAAAACAACTTTGATTGAATACTTTTTCTTAGCTTTTAGAACGACCGAATTAAACCAAACGGAAGACGGTAATGTCATTCAGACGGAAGGAGGACTTCCCAGATTTCTTGTCTTGATAATTAAAAGAATTCCCGAAAGTAGATCCCGTCTGGCCATGTGTTGGCACTGAGGCCACCTCACAATGATGCACTAATCGCTTCAATAAACGAAATAAATCGCATAAACATTAGATCAGCATCTTTCTTTAATAATTTTCTAACCTCAATGGGTTCATCGCAAGGTATGCAGTAGGCCATCCCTTATTTTGAAAAAAATTGCCAAGTCGAAGATTTTTACTCTTGAAATGTTCGTCTTGACTGAAAACAAACATACTTAAATTTGAAGACCGTACACATTTGACGTTCCGGTACTCCCCCAACGGACCTGAAGAAATGGTAGTACGGGTGACTTCCCACGCGGTGGCAAAAAGGCACGCTACTGTAGTGTATGGTCTTGCAGGTCGACTAAGATCAGATCAGTGTCGTCAGGTTGATAACATTTTGTGTTCGTTTTTTGTGTATCAATATTTGTTTGGACACTTTATCATCGGTACACCAGTTTTGGGTACAACACAATAACGTCATCATAGACGTGGCCAGATAGCTCAGTGGTTATCCGTTCTGCTTACTGAGCAGATGGTCGGAGATTCACTTGATTTGACGCCATTGTACTAAATGGAACAAGAATGTCAACATGTTGTACTCAGAAATAAAGTGGAGTTTCAGCTGTCATATAAGTAAAACGTTTCAGCTATCATGAAATAATTCAAAATCTACACCTAAAGAAAAGCGTCAAAAATTCAACGTGGACAGGCTTTAAATGCGTTTATACAGAAATTACCGGAAGTAAAGGTGTATGAGATAAACATGGACAGAGTTTGTTATTAAAATTGTATTTATTGTTCCAGTTTAAAAAGCGTATGGGAGGAGGGGTTTGCTACAACCCAGATGTGACCTAGTACAATTATTAAATACAATTAAATAGCGAAATCCATTCTGTTTCAATCGTCCCTCGTCCTGGTACAATGTTGGTACAATCGTACTACAATTGCACTTCTGATGTTACAACCGATGGACTTGAAATGTCAAAATAGTCGGAAATTTTGGGGGTTTGTTGAAGGACAGGTTGTACTAGAACTGGTAACAACAAATGGACCTTCATGCTAATAATAATGTCGAAAATAGGCTATCCACATACATGGCATTTCACCCAAGTGCGCCTCTCACATGCATATTGCTTGCCTCCTCTGGGGATGAACCCAGTTCCACACTGGCGAGAGCAAATCCACCACGCTTACGATGAGTGCAAAACAAGCCAAGTGTGAGAAAGTCTCTTAAGAGCATTCGTGGTGAAAATTCCGAGCACGCTCTCCGAGTGAAATGAACGAATTGTGCTCTCGAGCGCACCACTAGTTCTCGCTGGTGTCCTCTTTGAGAGACCGCTCTGCAGAGCCAAATCTTTAAAAACCTTCAGTGCCCTCTTTTATGCATGTTTACAAACTTATGAGTCAAAGTTGTGAGGATTTTTCAACAATTCCTTTGTGAATGACTTAGATGTATAACTATACCTAAGTTGTTAACCGATATACAAAAAGGAAAAACGTGATAATAAGATAATAATAAGATAAACAAAGGCTTATTTCTTTAGAAGTTATTTGTTTCGGGTGTTGATGGGGCACATTCCGAAACTGTTCAGTACTTAACCCACCACATGTTTCGTCTTGGGAGTTTTGGGAATGGAGAATGTTCTTATGATAGGTAAGAGACCCCTCCCTTCTCTGAAAGGAGACTCCATACAAATGAAACACAAATTTCTGCATAATTCAAGAACAGAATAAAGTTATTAGAACCAAATTTGTATGGGGTTTTCAGTGAAATTTTTTCTATGGTGATTTGAGACCCCTCTCTTCTCTAGAAGGGGAAGAGCTCTAACACAAATTGAACTAAATTTGGCATGTGGGGGTTTTTTGAAGGCAAGATTTGTATTTTCTATGGTGGTTCGAGACCCCTTCTTTGACTGGGGGAGGTGCTCTCATACAAATGAAACACAAACGCGCTAATCTACTTATTTAGAGAATCCCAACATCAGTGTATCTGACCAGTTGTATCGCACTCCATGAGTTCTCTGGGGTGCGGTTCTCTTATTCACTTACGCGTTGCGTTTTCAGGCGCTGGATTTACTCCTTGATGGCTTTCAGAGGCAAGTGATTTAATTTCACCGCGCAGCTCATTTAAAAAACTACAGATAAAGGAAGAGTGTGGTGAGTATGCTGCGTGCGCGCTCCTGCATGAACAAAAAGAGAAGAGAAATGGTATATTCGCTCTTGTCTCTCACTGAGAGAGGAACAAGTATGGCTATCCACATACATTTGCATTGTACGCGTGTACTTGTGATAGTTTTATTGAGTTAATCATAGCATGCTGTGCGTTTGACTGTCATCACTCGTTTGTTTACTTGTTTGCGTTTTTAATTCTTCGTTTTAAAAATGTCGTGCATTGAAAAGACGTGAAGATTAAGGTTTGGACACATTACTACGTGAAGGGGTTTAAGACTTAGACTTGGACTGACTTAGAAAATTTTAGCTCTAATTTGGAAGAACAAATCAATGACGATACGTGATTTGGCCAATAAAGCGAAACCAGCGTCGGAATGATTCAACGTATCAAGAAACCCTACGAGAGGCAGAAAATCGCCAAACAAAGTGATGAACAGAAGCACGGTGCAGCAACAAAGGCCGATAAATGCACGACTTTGCAGCGACGGGATGCATGTAAAGGAACCCAAAGCCTTTTCAGGTCTACAATATTACACTGCCGTCATAAGAGGACGTAAGCGATGCAGACAGGTCGGTTCAAGTGAAGAAGCCGGTAGAAATGTTAGTATGACAAGCGGTAGAAAAGTATTGGTATGTTCCTGCGAGGTATGAAATCCATTTTTGCTTTAACACGGGACAATCAATGCGGAAATCTATCGGATCTGATTGTCTGCAGAAGAGGTTTCTGCCTTTATATCAGGCTTGCATAGAACCTTTCCACTGTTTTTAGGCCGGATTAGCGTCGGCGCATTACGCCAAAACACACTGGAATAATACGAAAGACATCAATCTGCCAAATTGCCTTCAGGTTCGGTCCATCGAACACTATTGGGCGATTGTAAAGTCTTCAATTGACTGCTACAGCAGCTGAGAATATGCAGGAGCTTGAAGAATTTGGGGCTCAGGCGTCCAAAAGCCAGATAAAACACTTTCACGGAGTAACCAATAAGCAATAGCATATGCAGTAAATGAACCTAAATCAGCGTTTCAGATGCTACAAGCATTATATTAGTATTTATCAGCATCTTGGATGTATCTGTTGTAAGTTGGGCTTCCGTCTTATGGCCTGTAATAAGCGTTCGAATGCAAAATAGCATTAAGGAAGCATTATCATAGCATTGCAGTAAAGCAGCCGTCTATTGGGTCAGAAAGCGGCATTTATGTTCATTGAGGGTGAAGTTATTGCTTGAAAGGCAATATGTGGTCCTTTGTGTCATCGGAAAAAAACGCATAGATGGATGAACATAGGCAGTATTTGTAATTCAAATTGTATTTGTTGTTCAACAAATCATGTTATAATATATCAGATAATATTACATTTTATCACCGAGTAATGGGATTACTCACAAAAGTGTGATGGTGGTTTTGCATTTAGGAGGCAAGGTAAATTCCAGACCCGACTTGGATGAATTCAAATAACAGTACGGATGTTATAGAAACCACTCACAAATTTTGTTGATGTTGTTGAGGCAACTCAAGAGTATGATCGTGGTTGATGGCTGGGAATACAAATTTAGTTTCGATAACGCTAGACGGTTAGATTTGTCTAATTTACCACCAACAGTAAGAAGGATGCCGTTGGGGCCACTCACAAAGTGAGATGCGGGTTATCAGTGAGAAAACACGTTCAATTTGTACAACTACATTTCGACAGGGTCCGGCAACTAAATTGCTACATTATTTCAGCAGTCATTATTACGTTGCACAGAAACTGTATTGGACGGCCTCTGTCGTCGCTTTCTCTACAAGTATCATGGCTGTCAGTGGTTGTATGTGTTACTTTTTAAAATCGAAAACTAACATGACTGGGTTTTTTTTTTTCATTAGGGCGAATCTGCAATTGAGGGCCTCTCCGATTACTTTCTCTTTCATTCATACACACTTAGTTTTTTTGCCGAGAATCCAACAGCCGACCATTTCCCGGCATTTCATTCTACTGATATTTGGTCAATAATTTAAATTCGGCTAACAAATTAAAATTTCACCGATACTCAGCTGACAAACAAACATTAGACAGGGATATCAGCAAAAGCCTTCTGATTTGATCGGCTGTTGGACATTTGCCGAAGATGGTCAGGGTGTGTTACATTTAGCGTTACGTTTTTCATTCAACTATTTGTAGAGTTGTGTTTCTATCTGTTCTAAAGAATCCCTCAAAAGATTTATAATGGCGCTGCTAATGAATGAAAGAGAGCGAGAGAGGAAGAGTCTCTCATTGTTAGATTCGCCCTTTTGAAAAAAAATCCTAGATTTATCGAATTACTCGGAAAATGGTTCTCAATTGAAACATGGTACTGTGATTGCCTCAAGGGTACGTCACGTGGTTTGATCCAGCATTGGCTGGTGAAATCAATTGCAATTCTGTGGCAACCATCAGATACGAACAAACTGTCTTGCAAATGCACGCCCTGCTGGTTAGCAACCTAAATCAGATGGGTGTGCAACTGACATAATATGAGTTGTTTAAACGTACTAGTTAAACTTTAAATTGACTGCCGATCGACTTATATGTTAAGAATAATGTTTCACTTCGGTATAAAAGCTTCTGATGAGTGAAACATAAACAATAACAATATGCCATTCATGACAATCCACTATTGACGTGCGCGGCGATGGATTGTTGAGTGTGAGTCAATGTCATTTCACACGGTCGTTTGAAAAAACCCATTAATGGGTGAAAAACACGCATTTTCGCTAGATGTTCACTCTTCCATTTAATGGGTAAACTCGATCTACCCATTAATGGAGGTAAAAGCAGTGTATGCCTGAAATGGGTATTTATTCATCCATTGCAAAGAAATTAGGGTTCTCTCTGCAATGCAATTAAAAATTACCCCATTTTTATGAATATGTAGCGATTGGTAGATTATAAATTTATGGTTATGTAGTGTTAAATGAATAAATACAATAAATAAAAGAGAAAATACGTGTAGCATTTTATTCCTGCTTTTTGATATACCTAAATACTTTTGGAAATAAATCCTCAATCGAGCTTTCATCATTTCAAGCCCCAGCTGTATCGCGAAAACATGTGCCGGCTGAGGTTTCAAAATGTTGATAGTAAAGTGTTGAAGTTATGCCCAAATTTGATGTATGATCCAAATCACCCCAACGTATTTGGCTATGATGTATGCATCATCAGTGGGTAGGGATAACTTGTACGTAATATTTAAAGTAAATGAGCATTTCAAATAAATAAGAATAATAGTATTACCCTTCAAACTTTCGTATGATACGGGATCGCTTCTTTTGAAGTTCCTCCATGATCATGTTTCAGTGTTTTTACCAACATTGAACTTTTTCTTACATTTTGTTGTTGTATGAGGTTTTCCTCTGTTGGGTATATTTTTGTACTGTGTGATTCAGAAATTCTCCCATTTTGTGACCAGATAGGAGAGTTATTTAAAAATGGGTGTTTTTTACCATTATTGAGTTTTTCGCAAACAACCGTATACAGAACTGTGACTGCGACTTGTATGCAATATTGTATGGAGAGTTTTTTGTAGTAAACAAGATGCTTTGCATACTACATACAACCTGTTGGTATTGTATAGTTGTATGCAAACTCCCTCAGGCAATCAATAACTACGAAACCTTGAATATATGTTAACAGTAAACGTCGATACTACAACACACTTGTATAAATAACCTGACGAAACTTAAATAAATTGTCTTTTAAACACAAGTTGTAGCGAGTGTTATTACTTTGATTATTACGAATGCGGATTTTATTCTAACATTATAGGAGTACGTGGATTACAACATCCCTAGAAACACACTTGCTGCCATTTGGTTGAAATAACATAAATATGACTTGCTAAGTCATAATCAAATTACTATAACTAATTTTGATCGTAGTGTGCTACTTGGGATTGTTCGATAGCAAATACAATAATATACCGGCAGTTAATTATTTTTTTAATTTTGACGAGCGTAACTATTGAAAAAAACAATTTCAAAATATTATTAAAAAAAATTGATCGCAAGACAACACCATCCTATTTCACCATAAAACACGGTACAAAAAACAGACTACCTAAACCAACGAACCAACCATTGATTTCTAGCATACATAAGTTGACATTTATGTCATAATGGGAGCCCCCGTTATTGAAAATAAAGTGCGGAGAGCCCCCGTTACTGAAAGTAAATATCACTTTGTGAAACTGCATGTCGGTTTGTGAAAATAAAAATGATTAGATTTTTCTTGTTAAAAAATCGAGAAAAAATAGTTGTAATTCAAAAAAAAAAATATTTTTGTGCTAGGAAGAACACCGATCAATCATCGAAACAGATGGAAAAAAGCATGTTTTTTTTTAAATTAAAACCCCCTATTCACTGCGCTCGATTCCAGTGAGACACTCTTTGAGTTGGCTTGTTCCGAACTGAAGAATAGCACAATCACATAGTTCGTGAGCTGTCCGATTTGCGTCCTTGCAGCAGTTTTTACACTGTACAGTCTAGAGGCCCGGTATGGTGGGGAACGTGGTTACAGTGGTGACATCTGCCATGGTGAAGATCGTCAAGAGATGCCTCACGATAAATCCTCGACGTAGTGCCACTAAATTAGCGGAGGATCTCAAAGTATCGGATCGAAGTCTCCGTCGAATCCTGAAATGTAAACTTCAAACCAAGCCCTACAAGATCCAAAAGGTTCAAAACCTTTGGGTGAGGTAGGTACAAGAACGGATAACAAGAGCGAAGGCGCTGCTGAAGAGGGCCGCGGCAGGAAGGTTGGAGACCATCGTGTTTACCGACGAAAAACTCTTCACGGTACAGAAGTCCGAACGACAGAGTTTGGTTGCCAGGAAGATCACGCTCTCTTACCGACGTGCTGACGGCCACCAGGTGACAGAAACCAGCATCGGTGATTGTTTGGGCCGCAATCACCCGTGATGGCCGGACTCCACTGGTTTATATCCCGAATGGAGTGTAGATCAACCAAAACATATATCGAAAACTAGTACTACAGAACTAGTACTACGGCGAACCGAGGGCACGTCGCCATTTTGGTTTCAGGGATTGGGCCTTCCAACAAAACTCTGCGCCGGCTCACAACGCGAAGAATCCCCAAACTCTGGATTGGAACATTTTCCAGGGTTCATTTCGAGGTCGGAGTGGTTGGTGAGTTCGCCAGACCTGAATCCCATGGACCGCGTTGTATGTTGGAGGCCGAAGTCTGTAAAAGACATGAAGGTTTAGAATACCGCAAAAGTTCCTCGGTCATCTGAATTTTCAAAAAGTGGTTTGTCTTCAAGTGAAATTAAATGAATATGAAATTAAATGGTTTTGTTTTGATCAACTTATCTGTTTGTTTCAATGTAGCACTTCAATTGCTGGACCCTGTATTTCACTACTGGAACTAATAACTGCATTAAGCAAGTTGACCGGTTGAAAGACTGGTTACAAGGTCACCTTAAGTGAAATAATTGGCAATCATCTTCAGGCATTTATTTCTTCGAACGAACATGATTCTCTAAAGTAGAAAGAAGCGGCAGTTCGAAGAATACTTGATCTATTCATATTTTATATTGAAAATACAATCGGGTAACTAACAAATATCTGCCGTCTATGAAAACATTTCTAATAGTTTAGTTGGATTCCAAAGTTCCGTTCTTGTGCTCGTTTTTTAGAGCCAATCTCGTTATTTGGTTCAGAACTAGTACATTAGAGGAGCTCAGGTTTTCACTGAATGGCTCCTCGTGCTGTATGTTTCAATAAAGGCCAGAATATACATCTGCCCTAGTAACACAGTTGTCACAAATCGGTTGAGGTAACTTCTATGTAACTGAAATTAGTTACATAGAAGTGACATTAACCGATTTGTGACAACTGTGCTACTAGGGTGCTTACATGCCGTTTGTTTGAACACATGCGTCCAGATACTAATAATCGTTCCTTACTTCTCTCCCTCACACAGTACGACGGCAGTCTGGAGCGTCTGGCGAAGGAATCGGACATGCTGCGTCAGGCCTATGGACACTTTTTCGATCTGACAATCGTCAACAACGACATTGGCGAAACGATAGCCACGCTGGAAAATGCGATCGACAAGGTGCACTCCACGGCCCAGTGGGTCCCGGTATCCTGGTTGTACTGACAAGATAGTGAGCTAGAATGTCCGGCGTGCTTGGAGGAGGAATGCGATTGTGACTGTGACTGCGAGCTAGATCTTAAGTAAGGCGAACGGTTGTGGGTGTGACTGCGTGCGCATGTGACGAAAGAACTAATAATACCCCAAACAAGAACAACAATACAAGAACAGCAGCAGCACTAGCACTACTTAAACCGATTGAAAAAAACGTTACAAAAACAAAAAATACAAAAAAAAACAAAAAAAGGTTTTTGGGCTCAGTAGTTTAAATATGGCAACCCTCACACACACTCAAAAAAAGCAAAAACAACACAGGAAAAACTATAATCTTGCAGACACAAAATAAAGAGTATGCAAAACTTGTACTTGATTAGAGCAGATTGTCACCCAAGTTGAACCATGGTTTACTACAAAAGCGATACGTCTGTAGGGGACAAGTTATATTGAAACAAAAAAGTTACGAATGTCTAGTTATTGTTTTAATAAGCAAAAAAGAAAAAACACAAAAACATAGTATATCTATCAAGTACTCTGTCAACACGGAAAAAAACAAAATGGCTGATTTTATATCAAACGTACATTTAATCACAACAAGGCAGCATTTAGAGAATCCCTCTTTTACTTATTCCGATTGGAACGGTTACCCATTTACGAACGTCTCACTTCATTTCAGTTAAGTGTCATCACCGATAGTAGAAAACAAATCAAAACAAAAAACATTTACCCTGAGAATAACGAAATCCAAAAGAAAACAGAAAACATTTGCATTTGACTGTTCAGTTCAGTTGACTGAATGTCTTAAAACAAAATATGAAGAAACAAATGAAACGGCACAAGCAGATGCACTTCCCTTTACGGCAATGCCCAACTTTTTCCACACACCGAAAACTAAAGGCGAACATAATAAAAAGCCAAGGGGAAACCTTACTTAAAATCAACAAGATTAACTAGGAAGCAGCAAAAAAAAAAACGAAGTGATAGAGACAAACATTAAACAAACAAAACCAAACCAGGCGCAAAACAAAAACCGCAGAGCAACGTAAAGCAGCAGGCAGGCGAAAATGGCAAACGGCAAAGAAGAAAAAAAAACATACGCAAACAAAAACAAAAAGCCATAAGAAAGAGAGAAAATATTAGTTAGACTTAATACTAACCAAAACAAATGTTAACATGATTATTAATAATTAAAGGTAACAGAATTATAATTAAAAAAAATAGAAAACTGATGAGAATGATGGAAGCAAAGCTAGTAAACTAGAAGTGAGTGCAAGTAGAAAAGATTAACCGGAAGGAAAGGGTGAACATTAAAAAAAAACGGAACACTAAAGCAAAACGATGGCAAAACGAAACCTAAAAGAAAAATTTAAACGACATTAGCTAAATCATACCAACCAACAGGGGATGCAGACGTTCGAAAAAAAAAAGATGAAGTAGAAAAAAACTACACAACATCAAATGCAATACACAAGGTGAAATCACATTTAAGTTACACAGTTTCAGAGGTTGATGATATTGGTTGAGGTAGTTAGTTGAAAGGTGAGCTGAAAACGAGGGGAGAAATGAGGGAGGGAAAATCAATTAAATTCCGTTTGCTTTTCGAAGCTGGTTGTTTCCAGCTGGTGCGTGGGCGAAAGATGTCAACTTTGGTGTTTGATCAATGGATGGTCTTTTATGTACCAACAGTATCGGATGTGATTGACTTCCGCTGTTCGGTTTTTATTTTTGTATTACGAAGTTGCTCGGTTGAAGCCAGTTCAAGGTGAAAAAGGTGAAAAAGAAATAAGTGTTCCAAGTGGACTTTGTGGGTATATAAATAAATAAACGGGAAATAAGAGGGGAAGTAAGCTTTTTTATGTTCACATGGTGGTCCTAAATAGAGGACAATTTGACGCTAGTATGTCGTCAGCTGGCCCGCAATATGGTCACTCTACTGCAGCGGTTCCCAATAGATCAGTGCACGGGCCCTAACCTCAATTCCGTTTTGACATTTTTGGGTGGTTTGTTTTGGTTACTATCTTCTTTGTTTTGATTCCCAGAGTGAACAAATTCTATTACTGGTGCAGGATCGTTATTCTAACGAAACAATTTTTTAAGTTTGAGAAATAAACTCAAATTAATAACTATGGAATCCATTGGAAAGCTGTCGAGAGTTGTCGTACTTGCGAATAAGTAACCAAAACAAACCACCCAAAAGTGTCAAATTTTTGTCGGACTGAACCGACTGACGTCTGCGTGCACTGATCTATCGTTTTCCGGCTGCGACCCACCCCTGGAAATTCGCTGAATGAATGAATTACTGCAAAACTTCAAAGTGTAAGAGTTTGTATTAGAAGAAGTCCGTTGTTCAAAACCGCAGGATGCGATTGGTGTTCATCAAATGGGTTGTTGAAGCTGTAACCTCCAAATGTCAATCAGCTTGAATTTGAAGTAAGGTAGAAGCGTAGTGAAAAGCGTTCGTTGGATTCATCGTTTCCCTCTCGTTTTAAAGGGTTTTCGCCGGCCTGGATTTGGCTGGCATTATCATTGATGCAGTTTTTTGATTCCTTCCATTTCTGCTTGACTAACGTTAAAAAATGTTAGAATGACTGTGGATGCGATTTGGCAGGCACTTTCAGGAACAGAGGTTTAAGTTTCCATGAGTTCTGTTCTGGTTTCAACCCAACCTTAGATAACCTTGGTATTCCGGATGAGCATGACAAAGGAGGTGGTTTGGCTAGCAGATTTATTGAATTCTCGTTAAAGTTTTCAAAAGAAAAAATGAAAAGCACGCTTTGTTTACTTTCTGTGGAATGAAGGGAAATTTTCTGTACACTCTTTTCAAAATAAATTCCACCAATTTGAATCTATCACACAGTTTTACATCGGTGCTGTAATTATCAAATGAGAACGAGAGAAGAGAGAAAGTCTCATGACTGGCCCAGAATTGATGCGTGGTGGATGCGTTTGCGTGAATTTGACAGTTTTCCCACAGGTTTTCTGTCAAATTTAAGCCAACGGAACACAAACGTATCTATTGTGGGTCGCACTTCAGGGTCCGGCAATTGCGGTGCTATATTGAATGAAACAAATAGATAAATTGATTTCATTTTATTTCAAATTTATTCAATTTCACTTGAAAACACAAATCAGCGCCAACATTAGATTAGGGCGAATCTACATTTGTAAAAAATGGCTATCTTAGTCATTTTCTCTTGAACAAAAGGTCACAAATACAAATTAAGCACTCTCTAAGGAAGAGGAGTGTTATCTCTTTCCGCTGATATATTACTTTTGAAGGAATTGTATTCTACTTCCGATAAGTTAACTGGCAAAATGTTTGTTTGCAAAAGCAGATTCGCCCCAATCAAATGTTGGCGCTGAAATGAATGAAAATTGATTGGTCAAGTTTAACTTGTTCGCCCTTGACTTTCACCATTCGCCGCAGAAGATTGAGGAACACATCGTACTAGGACCGCAGGTGCTCTTGTGGTATTTTCAGGCTGCCGCCAGGTGTCGCTTCAGGACTTCCACATCTTCCTGTTTTTTAGATGAAGTTTTTTCCAGAAGCAGATAATTTACCATCTCCATGCAAAGCGCTAGGAGCGGACAGTAATTTTATTGCTAGAACAAATAGACATGAAGAGAAAGTGTATTGATAGGTCCGTAAAGGGAACGGCAGCTTTTTGAAATTGAATAGATGTAAGTTTGAAAACGAGCGGAGGGCATTTGAACGGTAGTATACGATCAGGCACATAACCCCTTGTCATACTACCCTATGCAGGATAGGAGGAAATCCCTTGACTGACAAGGTTATGCAACCGATCGTGCTCTTATACTACCTATTGCTTGTTTCTAGTTCTAGCGATTTGTCCGTCTCCTAATACTGCCTAGCACGGGTGAGAATTATCTCCGCTGTTGGGTTTGTTTTAGCATGCCGCCTATTTCACACATTTGCTCTTCTCGTCATCTACAACTTATAGATCTCGGAGAGAACGACGGTGAGTGGTGCAAATACTGATCCCCACCAGTATGAATTAATGGATTCCCCCATTATGGGCTTTCTACACTTTTGATCGTTACTTCCGCGCTGGGGAGAATACAAAAATAACAATCAAAAGTGTAGAAAGCCCATAATGGGGGAATCCATTAATTCATACTGGTGGGGATCAGTATTTGCACCACTCACCGTCGTTCTCTCCGAGATCTATAAGTTGTAGATGACGAGAAGAGCAAATGTGTGAAATAGGCGGTGCATGCTAAAAATAAACCCAACAGCGGGAGATAATTTCTCACCCGTGCTAGGCAGTATTAGGAGACGGACAAATCGCTAGAACTAGAAACAAGCAATAGGTAGTATAAGAGCACGATCGGTTGCATAACCTTTTGTCAGTCAAGGGATTTCCCCCTTGCCTATCCTGCATAGGGTAGTATGACAAAGGGTTATGTGCCTGATCGTATACTACCGTTCAAATGCCCTCCGCTCGTTTTCAAACTTACATCTATTCAATTTCAAAAAAGCCTGCCGTTCCCTTACGGACCTATCAATACACTTTCTCTTCATGTCTATTTGTTCTAGCAATAAAATTACTGTCCGCTCCTAGCGCTTTGCATGGAGATGGTAAATTATCTGCTTCTGGAAAAAACTTCATCAAAGATCGTTACTTCCGCGCTGGGGAGAATACAAAAATAACAATCAAAAGTGTTTTTTAGAGCCGACTTCGGCCTCCAACATACTCCAGACAGCGATGTCCATAGGGTTCAGGTCCGGCAAACTCGCCAGCCAATCCGATCTCGACATGAACCCTGGAAAACGTTCCACAATCCAGAGTTGGGTTTTCTTCGACTTAAGAAGAGCCGGCGCAGATTTCTGTTCAAAAACCCAATCCTTGGAAGCAAAATGACGACGTGCCCACGGCTCGACGGAGTTCTGTAGAACTAGTTCCGATATGTATGTTGGTTGATCTTCAGGGTTTAGTGATAAAAACCAGCGAAGTCTGGCCATCACGGGTGATAGCGGCCCAAACCATCACCGATGCCACTTTCTGTCATCTGGTGACCATCAACAAGCCGGCCTGAGTTCGTGATCTTTCTGGCAACCAAACTCTGTCGTTTTGCTCATTCACGAACTTCTGTACGATGAAGAGTTTCACGCCATTAATCACAATATCCTCCAACCTTACTTCCGTGGCCTTCTTCAGCAGCGCCTTTGGTCTTTTTACCCGTTCGTGTTTTGCCTCACCGAAAGGTCTTGAACATTCTGGATCTTGTAGGGCTTGGTCCGAAAGCTTACCTTTCAGGATCAGATACGTTGAGATCCTCACACAATCCTGGCACAACGTCGAGGACTTCGCCTCTTGATGATCTTGATGGCAGATGTCAGCACAGAAGCTCTCCACCATACCGTTTTTTTTTTGGCACTTCCGGTTTCTAGGTATCTTTTGACTGTACACAATAGCTCGCAAACTATGTCCTTGTGCCATTTTCCAGCTCGGAACAAGGCAACCCCAGCACGACATTTCTGTTTGAGATCCAATTTTCTGGATAACACTCGATTATAAACGTTACACATACATCCGCGACGAGGGGTCGTCCAAGACAGTTTCCTGTGAAACGTCATGATAACTGTTGAAGTAATGTAGTCGTTCAATTGCTGGATCCTTGAAAGCATTGATCGAAGCTGGCTAGGAGATAAGCTGAAAACGACGACCAAATCAGGCAGCGAAATGTCCGAAACCACATCGTACTTGCCTGTAGTAGAAGTTCGGAAGATCCCGTCTCTCAACTCAAACGAAGGGCTGGGACGGCTGTTGGACGCAGGCAGAAGTGGCTCGACTGCGATGAGAGGGGTAGGGACTTCCTTTGGACATGTGGCAAGTGTGCGTCCCGGTGTAGAGTTGGTTCGGTGGAAGCTTGTTTCATTAATACGATCATTTCGGTCAGAAGGATTCAGCGTATCGTTGAATTTCGGTCATTTCATGCTGTAAAGTGTTGAGGGTGGCATCATTGTCAAAGTCGATGCTGAAGAGCTTGATACAGTCTAAGGTAGCCCTGGAACACGGAAGCTGATCGAGCAATGAGTTGTTACTAACAGAAGCATACTTGCCTGAAAGTGGAGGTTAGGAAACCCTACTGACAATCCCGACCGCAGGGCCAGAATGATTCTGTAAGCGGAAACAACGTGATTTTGACTACAGGAAACAACTAGCATGGTTGGGCATGGTCGCTTCGAAGATGTTCTGATTTTAAGATGTTCCAAGCAACGACTCGGCATCAGACTTGGAATCAGGAGGAGGGAACAAGTCCGGAAATTGAAGTCGAGAATTGGGAAAAACTCAGTGGTGAAATTGTGATGGTCGGTGCATCCGAACAAGGTTTTTGAAGCATTATCTTCAAATTCACTTAACAAATTCCCTTTCGGCCAAGTATCCGCATTCAGAGCGACTTCACGTAGTTTTAAAGCCATTCTGACTTTGAACGATATGAAGCTTATGCGGCTCGTTTCAGATCCTTTCTTCGAATGCGGAACGACCTTAATAGAATCTTCGCACTGGACGTTCGTTTTGACGAGTTTCTCAATTGCATCCGGTTTCACACAAGGGTGGATGCAAGAGAGGTACAATCCGAACATCTCAGCAGGTTCCGCTTTAGTGCCACCAATAAGAGGTTTGCTGATTGCCGTTTGCCGTTTCAATGGTGGCTGAAGAGAAAGATCTCCAGGATCTAGAATTGCTGGAGTAGATGGCGCGATCTTTTTTGCTAATTGGTCAATCTTTTCTCTTTGCTTTGCCATTTCATTCCTGATTTCAGCATTCGCGATTTCCTGCTTTTCAGTAATGGAATTGATTACACTACCGAAAGACGTGACTGCTGACTTGAATCTGGCACATTTCATCAATTTGACGCACTCGTCGCCCATCCAAAATAAGTTCGGACATGAGTAGATATCATTAATTGGTCAGCTTTATACTAGCACACCTTAGATGAACCATCCGGTCGCAAAAGGCCATGCAGGAGACGTACTTGTCGTCGCCTTTGACAGGTTTAGCGCATTTCTCACAAGCTGAACTCATGATAGATTTAAAATAAATTCACTGATTTCTCAACGCAAATAATACACATTAATTATGAATTTTCACGGTAAACTCTCTTCTCGTTGATGATCAATGTATTTCTGTAAGAGGACACAACCGAAAAAAATATATGTTTTTTCTCTATGTAGACTTGCCACTATTAGGCTTTTTGACGTTTAATCAGCTTTTCCTTTCTAGCACATGCAGAGGAATGATGGTCTGTTTTCCTCCAAAAGATTTTCCTGCTTACTTGCCCTCCTTTGGGGCTGTAGTGTGCGTGCGTTGACCTCTATCGTATTTTTCTGGGATCTGCTTGCTCCCAAAAACAAAATAGCACCATAAACAGATGCAGGGAGCTAAAACCTTCCCTTCGAAAGTGGATGTAGATGTTTCCAACCTGGCATTTCCAGGAAATTTACGTTTTAAGTCACTGTTTACAATTGTTACTTTCGACCTTTTGACGATTTTGTCTAGACTAAGCCTACACGGTAAGCTTCCTTTACCCATTCATGGGTAAATGAAGCTTACCGTGTAATGGACCGATGGAGATGGATTCAGCAATGTGTCTGATCACGACAATAGTGCACACAAAGAAATCTTGAAGCAAAAACTACCATTTTACCCGACTACGCCTATCTTTAAAATTACCATGAAATTACAGTCAAATTTACTACGTTTATGGTAAATCCTTTACCGTTTGTGGAATATTTAACATACCTCGTATTGATATCAACCACACCATGGTTGAACTAATCGCAGGCATGGTCAAATCAAACGCATTTATAGTCAGGTGAAAATTGTTGGTGTTTGCGCTCAATTTACTCAACGAAAATCACCGCAAGCTTCTTTTCTGTTATTTGTTTCCACTGATGTTAGACTGGTTGACAGAACCGGAACGAACTTCACACTCTTAATTTCGATCTTCACCGAATTGCCAAACCGTCCTCACCATTAATTGCTTCCTGGTCCCATAGCCTGATGATCAGCGACGTAATTTGCGGATTGAAATTTACTATGAAATATAACAGGCAAATGTATTGGCGACTCTACGTGAGAAAAGTGTTTTTTTTTTGTGGATGAATCCTTGTGTCGAGGGGTGAGACAATGGTACTTTCTACTGTACTCACCCAGGGGTGCACGGATTTACCGTTCAGTTGGGAGAATGTCATCAACGTTCTTCTCAAAATGAGTCTCGTTTTAAAAAGAAACTCAAGCAGAGTATCGCCAGCGGCTGGATAGGCAAGAAGAAAATGAATATATGTTTTGGCTCAGGAAGTACTAGCACACCGGTCCCACGCTTAATCATTCGACCCCTAAAAACGTAACTCACGTGAACACACCCTCAAATATTCTGTCAAAATAACAAAGCGAATCAAAACAAGGATACTTGTAGGGAAAGGTACCGAAAAGTACAATTATTATTGAAAGGTCCAGACTGCAAGGTGTATTTCGGACCGAGGGGTTCTACAACAGTGAACCAATCTCAAATCGCTAGTTTGATATTGATTGTTGGTATCGCTTCTTCTGAGATATCTTTCCTTTTCGCAGAACTAACGAATCAGTTACTTGAAAATAAAAATTTAGGTGAGCTTTAAAACAATACACATTTAAAAAAAGTATTTACTAAGAGAATATAGTAAAAGTGACATCTCACCTTGCCTCTCACACACTGAGCCAAGGTACCGTCAGTCTCAAAATTGAGCGTACTTTTGTGATTCATCAAGAAATCTGCAAGTTTTCGGGGTTATCAGTGAATAAAAGCAAATAACTTGTTCACATGGTAGAAACAATCTTTTTTTCTTGTATTTAATGTTTGCAAGAAACAAAAACAACAACAAATTTATTTATATTGGCTAAATAAAGTTAAAATCGCTCATTCGGATGTTGCAAAATTGAGCTTACAACAATGTCGGAAATCGTTGAAATTTGTTTTTTAGTATTTTGTAAGACCACCTTCGGCATCCAGAACACGCAAGCAATGCCACACCGCCATAATTAGTTGCAGCAACTTGATTGTGACCTAATTGAGTCACATTGAAGTTTTATCGAATTGCAACAAGTGTGCTATTAGGGCAGCCTTCAAGCGACTCCACCAGCTTCCTGGTCACCGTCGCTGGAATACTATTCCAAATCTCCTGAATCGCAAGTTTGAGCTACTTGTTGTTTCTTGATATTGAGGTATTGGTGTTATACAATCGGTGCTTAACCTCCCACCGCAAAGGCTCAATGGGGTTCAAATCCTATGACTGCGGAGGGATACTCACTTACTTAGGAACATTGTAAAGCAGCCATTCTCTTTCAACGTGCGACGTGTGTTGTGGATCATTGTCCTGCTGAAAGTAATAATCACGCGGTAGTTCCAATTTTTGAACGGAAGGTTGCAGATTACGCTTCAGTATGTTCAAATAGCCCATTTCGTCCATCGTGGTGTTGATAGCACTCACACCACTGACCGCCTTTGAACCCCAAAGAATGACACTGCCTCCTCCGTGTTTGACAGTAGGGCTTAAATGCTTGACCTGCAACGACGAATTCGGATCTCTCCAAACCATCTGTCTTTCATCGGATCGTCGGTAAAACCACCTTGTTTCAAAACTCCTAAGGCTTGTCAATATGCTCCTTCGCAAAATCCAGTCACTTTCTAATATTTGATTTTGAAAGAAGATGCTTCTTCCGATCTACCCTTCCCCTCAGATTGTGTCTGTGAGCCACACGCCGAATGGTTTCAGCACTGACGGATCTCCCAATATTGGCCAAATTCGCACTTTGTCTTAGGGTTTTTTTTCTTATTGTTCACACAATTCCACAGTCGTCAGCAGCGGTCAAGATCCGTTTGCGGCCTCTGCCTGTCCGGTTCTTCAAAGTTCCTTCGGATTTCCACTTGTTTGCAATTTTCTGCACAGTGCAATGTGTTCTTCCAATGGCAGCCGCTATACCTCGAAGGCACATACTGATCACTTGAGTGGCAATATCGGTTTCTTTCCTGGTTATCGCTATTTTGATCCAAGCACTATAAACTTCTAGACGAAAATAATTAAGATCGCTGCCTATACAGCTGAGAGTTGTTGACAGTATGCACTGCTAGATAAATTCACTTCAAACTGCCAATATTGGTGGTGTACGCTCAATTCTGAAACATCGAAAATGCTTCATTTCTAGAATTTTAATCGATTAAAATTGTGTTACAATCCTATTTAATAATTGAAGTCCATGCTTCGCAAGTTTAGCTACAACGGAAATAATATTTTTATAAAGTATTATCCCCGCAAAATAATCGAAAGTTCTTCACGTCATGAGTGTACGCTTAATTTTGAGATTAGCAAAACCATAACAATGCCTTATGTAATTTTGCTAATAGAACTTCCTGTAATTTTTCCTCGATTATCCTAAGCAAACGCAAGTTTTACCAGAGACCATGCCAATCAATGCCATAATCGTTGAGGAGAAACTTTCCCCTTGTCGATTTGTGTGGAAGTCCACAAATGTTGCGAAGACCGGGCTGACAAAAGATTTGTTTACAAAATCCCACTGATGTGGCGGAGGTGTGGCATCGCACAACAGGTCAAAACATTCAGTCAAAGACTGGCGTGAAGCAAAAACGTGAGCAAGATGTTTTGACATGTTAGCAGTCGCCTTCCGCTGCGTTGATGATGGCTGCTTTGACGGTACTCCAACAGTCCTCAAGAGGGCCTTTGATTAGCTCTCCCTCTTCCGGCAACGCTGCTTCAAAGTTTTGCACGTAATTGGCTGCGACTTCGAGTAGCTTCAGTAGCTCCAGATTATACCGAGGCGGGTGCCGGTATCAAATGTTGTTCACAACGGAAAGTCTTTGGCACACTTTGACCACTACCAGATAGTGTCTTCCATCATTCAATACGTGGTCGATTTGTGATTCGGTCTGTTGTAGTGAGCCGCTGAATTTTCCTATAACCGGTAGGAATTCAGCTCCTGGGCGACATGAGCATTGAGATCTCCGATGACGATTTTGAAGTCGTGGATTGGGCAGCTGTTGTATTCCCGTTCAAGCTGCGCGTAAAAGCGTCCTTGTCATCATCGTCACTTCGGAGAGAGGGCTGTACGTTGATTATGCTGACATTTAAGGAACGGCCTCTGATTCTCATCTTGCACATTCTGTTGTCGATTGGCCACCAACCAATCACGCGCTTTTGCATTTCGCCCATCACGATAAAAGCTGTACCCAGCTCGGAAGTCGGAAAGAATGCGGGTACTTCTCGAGAAATTGAGGTACTTACAGTTCCATGTTCCGAGTTTCCAATCGTTAGTCCTTTTTCGATGCCTGGGTCTATGCCGATTGTTCCGGTCCGTATTTACATCGTGTGCTTCCAATACTATTATTTTTAAGGCTGGCTTGTAAGGCCTACACCAACCCCCTGTCTCGACCATCGTGTATAGCTCTGCTTGGAGTCCCACGCTGGCACGAGGACGATGATCGACCGCCTCTAACATGGCGAACTGACGCCGTTTTGAGCCGCCCCTGACATGGAGAACAGACGCTCAGGTTGATGAAGGCCTGGACTTTTACCCTTATAGTGGGGTGACTCGCTTTTACAGGGCTGTTTACGGATATTTGAGGGATTTTGGAAGACATTCTACAGAGTCCAGCAACTGCTAAAGCCCCCCACATCCTAGGCAGCCCCCGCTGCCTGTCCGGGGATGCTTATTTAGTTCGCATCTAACCTCCATATCCGGAGGCCCTTCCGCAATCTATGACCGTTCGGGTGGCTAGCAGCTCAGGTCCGCCAGTCTCCACCTACTGAACGGATTGCCCGGACGTAACGGATGCGTTTGCGTGAATTTGAAAGTTTTCCTATAGGTTTTCTGTTAAATTTACGCAAACGCATCCGAACGTGTCTATTGTGGGCAAGCCTTAACTGACAATACAATGGCTTCTTTTGCAAATTCGCCAAAAATTTCATAAGGACCTAACTGACAAAGGTAAGCGATTACTTTTTCCATAAATTTCTTGTGTTATAAAACTAACCTAGGGAAGCTATACATTTCATTGTACAGCATGACTCTTCCTCTACGAACTGATTATGGTGGATTCATGACGCGAGTTATCAACTTCGTGAAATTCGATTAAGATGTCATTGCATTACGGCTGTTTTTCTTGATTATCGAGATTTTTCAACCTCGCGCTGGTTCATCTCCCGTCGTAGTCACTCAAACATCTCTTTCGGGCATTTTCGTAAATTGTCTTTGGATGAGATTCGAACGCGTGACATTGGCGTAAGAGGTATGGATTATAATCACTACGCCGTGATCGCCTCCTGTTACATTTTTTTCAGTTAGGCCCTATTAAAAAATCATAGTCGAAATTTCCTCAAACAAAGTCTACTCATGTATGCCACTAATTCTATCGAAAAAAAAATGATAGCCGTGGAATAATAAGCCAAGTTTTCAAAGACGAGTAAAAGCCAATACAGTAACTGTTCGCTAACTGGGTGCTGTTTAACTGGGCTTCTTTTTACCTGGGCGTTCGCTAACTGGGCTACTATAGCCCAGTTAAACAGCAAAAAACTTCAAAAATCAGCATTTGACATTTTTTTTGTCAAAATCAGCAAGGGGCATGTAAAAGGCATATCAGGTTCGTGGAGAAGTGAAAAATTGTTTAATTGCACGAAATTTTGTCCTAATGCCTTACAAACCGAGTCAAATATTTTGCACAATGGGGTGCACAATAAGCTACATCGCAACAACGTATAAAGCATAAAAACATCATTGAGCTAATGTATTGTGCAATGAAATATTCCAACCAGAATCAGATCGAAAGCCCCCTCGAAATTTATTTACATTTGAAATGTCAGCCCAGTCAGTCTTGATAAAAGTCATGCTCGTGAGGTTCAAACGCGTCGATTTTCAGGCAACATAACATTGACTACCTATTAGTTCCATCTGAAAATCAAATGATAACTCGTAACAACAAACGTAACCAGAAAAATGAACGTTAGATTTTCAAAATGCTTTGATATTCATTTATGTAAGCAGATTCATTTTCAATATGCCGACTTCATTCAATGCAGCAAACAAAATTCAGTTGGCAAAAAGGTGACAGCGGTAACAATGAAAACCGGAAAGAGAGCATCATCGTTACACTGGGATAAAATCATTTTCACTTCTCATTGATATTTTATGAAAATCCATGGTACTGAGCCCAGTTATCGAGCAGTATCCGCTAACTGAGCTGTACACTTAGCCCAGTTAACGAACGGTTGCTGTATTTATATTTGTCAGCTAAGCCCAAATGAAATTTCTTTGTCGAATTAGGCGAATCACAACAAGCGTTAGTTCAAAAACATCTTCACCCATCATTTATCGACAAAACCAAATTTTCATTACCGGTTGAAGGATGAAAATTGGAAACAACCAGTTTCAATTCAAAGCGACGCAAAAGAAGAAGAAGAAACTGTTTCGAAATATTTAATCAATAGACACAAAAGCAAATAGATTATATATTCTTGAAATTCACAACCATAGAGGAAAACAAAACACCTTCAAAACAAACCTTACAGAAAAGGAAGAGTTTTCAAATTTCATGAAAATTAACGAAATCAACTAAAATGCTAACGAAACCGCTCAAACTAAAACCTTTCAACTGAAACTTGTGTACAATAAAATCCAAAAAACACACCAACAAAAATTTACAAGCTTAACAGCGGTGAACTAAAGCTTGTTTCAAAAAACCGAATCAAATTTGTCGGAAACAAGAGCAAAACAGTTTGTTTAGACTAAAATAAAGAAAAGAAAAAAAAATCTGATACCAAAATACCAACCCTTTCGAACCGAGAATGTAGCCAACTCCAAAACTGTAACGACGACGAAACGGAATCAACCGGTGGAAATCATCATGGCAAAACAGCCGAAGCATGAGCAAAAATGAGAAGCACCCAGAAAAAAAGAAGAAGAAAAAGAAACAGATAGTGTATTGTAATAAAAATTATTTTATTAGTTTTTGTTTTTGGATGAGAAAAAATTCTAATAAAAATGAAGTTAATACAAAAATTTAACCGCACATGGCTTGGTGATATTGTGACGCCCGTTTTGAAGAAGCCCCACGTGGAATCGTGAGCAATAATTTATTTAAAACAAAACAACCTAATTAACCTAAGAGACGACTAACCCTAGACGAACAGCTTGAACTCCGTCAGCGGCCACATCCTGCAGATGGCTCGACTTTTAACCAACCCTATCGGAACGGGACCATAATTTCGGGAATCAGAACTATTGTGAACGTTGTCGCCCTCGATCCAGAGGTGACCCCTCGGCACGGTGACGACGCTGGTTCTAATCTCCGGATGCGGTGGATTCAGCTCCATCTCCACCCGCTCCGCATGCTGGTGCTGCTGATGCTGCACAACTCCGCCGGCATCCACCGAACCGGAAACAAAGTCTGCCTTTTGTCGTAGTTTCTGTTCCATCCCTGATTTGCAACCGCCATTCTGGGTACTGGATTCATCCGACGAGGTCGAAACGACTGAGGTGTAAATAGTGTACGTGTTGGACAGTGGGTTTAAATTGAACGACGCTTTCGTCATAATTCGGTCGCCCGGCATTCCTACAATTCGTTTGCAGACGTGCTGCACCGGATTGGTTGGACTCTTGGTGATTATTATATCACCTCTCTGAAGATGGTTCATGCGAGGACTGATCCGATCGGTGATTAGAATGTTATTGGTGTAGAGTGTTGGTTCCATGGATGGGCCTACACACTGAGACACAAAGTGATCAACTTCGAAGTGCGAAATTATATAATTTTACGAGCTTACCACAACAAAATCCCCCAAATACTCAAACGTGCAATGGGTGATGCATCCATACTGCACAACGTAGCCGCAGATGCCAGCTACCTTCGACAGAAATTTGAACATCGTTGTTTACGTGGTATCTTTTGGAAAATACAAAGCTGATTCTCTCAGTCCATTATTGAGATTCGAAAACAATCACTGAAGTAAAGGGCGCTTTTGTTGAACATCACCAGGTGACGGTGGGTGAACCCAGCTGACATTGACAGAGATGTTATCAGTTTTGTTGCTTTCTCATGTTCGCTCCATTTGGAAGCGCATGCGCAGGAATCTTTCTGTGGCATCTTAACTTTGGTCTAGATAAGTGGCGTTGGACATTTAAATGTGTCGTTGGATTGGGTGGTGCGGACTCGTGTATGGAAAGCTGTAAAAAAACTCCGCTGCTGCGAATATGAATATCGTGGAATATATTCATAAGGTCCACATAAGGTCATGCGCGTACTTCTCATCGACAAACCGACATGAATGAGACTCTCATGGATTGAATATTTTTTCCACGTTCGCGGAAATCGTTCAAGGCTGGTTTACAGTTCGGGAAAAGCGTCACGGGATTTGGGCAATTTGTTTTCGTGCGGATTTTGCAAGTATAAATTCGAACAGAAAAACAATTTGAAATGTTAGAAGGAGCGTCGAGTTCCAAAACAGTAATTTTTCAATATTGATGTGCTAAGAGAATTTGATGGTTTTGAGAGTCAGGATAAACTTTATGAGCAGCTAACTGAGGAAGAAATATTGATAAAATATAGAGCTCCTGACAATTGAAAAACGAGACGCGAAGACAAAAACGGAACAAGGACAGTGACATTAACAATGCTCGTTGCGAAGAACATTCGAAACATACTTGTGTGTACCAAACAACCAACAAGCTAGAAGTATTCCAACAAGATAGCTAAAGATGCTATTTGGGAACAAATCAGCTGTACTATTTTTTCGTCCCTGAATAAATTTCTTAGTGTCCAAGGGTGCCGAAAGTACTGCACAGCAAAAAGAATGTGATATACATCAACGTATTTGATTCTAACGTATCAAAAACTGATGTAATCAAGGAAATACGATGCACAATAACATCCACTTAGTGAAATATTACATCGGTCTTCAAATTACATCAGAAAAACATTATTAGTTGCATGAATGTAATGATCACATATTTAAAACAGATATTACACGAAAACCAATGCACATAAAAAACCCCGCAAAAAATGTTAAATATTACACGCTTTTGATGCTTTATCGCATTTCGTTTTTATGTAAAACTAACAAATTTGTATGATTCAAATAATTCCAAGCATTTTTGTTTTAATTTTTTTATGAGTAGTTTTAAGCCATGCTTGGCTTGTTTTTTACCTAATTTTTTCTATCCTTCATTCGCGATTGATAACAGATTGATTGCATGAAATTTTTTTCGTTTGAACTCGGAAATAAATAACTGACTTTATAAAAGGAGCTAAGTTGTTTGAAATAAGTGGAATTCTTGGAATGAACACGTCCTCGCCCTTGAATTCGCCTTTGAGTAACATTGTTTGAATGACATTAGTCTTGAGTTCCTTAACGACCATTTTTGTTGAATTTCACAATTTCAGTCGTAAATTATATGGCAGTAATCATGGTAAATCCAATGAATTCAAGAATTCAGTTGGATAATTGGTTACTTCGTCCGGATTAGTCACACAATCAATTATGTTGATTGAACGTAATCGTCCAGAAAATTTATTTTGAATTACGAAATTCAAATCATTGATATTCTTATTTT
The DNA here is from genome assembly GCA_034211315.2 of Aedes japonicus. NCBI lineage: Eukaryota > Metazoa > Arthropoda > Insecta > Diptera > Culicidae > Aedes > Aedes japonicus. Next base: position 8,558 of record JASCZW010001579.1, on the reverse strand, counting down.
TCGCTGCCAAAATCTCACGTGCACTCGACCTATGATGGTTTTCATAATTTTGAACGATGTTTGGGAAAACAATCGTAAGGAGTTCCATTTTCGTCGTTGTGAAATAGTAGAAATTCGGAGGGAACGAAATAATTCCGGTGGAAACGTCAAGAGGTACTTCTTCTTTGCAATCTCCAACAATTCAAGCTGAACAATGCATTAGGTCCTATGCAACATTGAGAGATTCTCTTCGTCGACTTTCTCTTTTGTAAAAAGTTTGCCTATTGAACGATTTGCAGATGAATCCTAGAGGGTTTGAGCTGTTTAGTGGAATACCTGTAACTAGAAATTTGAAGAAAAATTAGTATCTTCCATTTAATTCCAACTACCTTTGCTTATCTTCGACACCCAACAAACAATCACTCATTATATAAACATTATTATGGCAGTTTAATTCAGCATTGTATTGAATAATCTCTGAACTATTTACTATCACAGCTTCTGTTCAGGCATTATTCACACAAATTTGGAGAAGTTATTAAGCTGTCGTCAAACGATTTTGGACACCGGAAATTGCATATGCTTAAGAAACAAGTTTGCAGCAACGGAGTTCAGCTGATAATCGAATAACAGCTGTTTATGCTTAGTAAAGAACATCTCTTCGTTTTATGTTCACTCAATTTTGAAGAAATTCACTTAATCTTCAAGCCTCCCACTGTCAAGCTAAACGCATAATCAACTTCAGTAGAACTAATTTTCAGATTTATCATAACATTTATCCAATAATTGTTCAGCTAAGCGAGTTTAAATTGAAGAATAATAGATTTATTTATTGTTGATTAATAGTCACAAAGAAATTTTTCTTCAACATCAATTAGGCAAAATAAAAATGCTGTGGTGTCTTGTATACAACATTTGTTCAACTTTTTCAAATTTTCATAAAAAATTCTTTGATTTTTTTGTATGATATTCCGTACGATACAGACACATTATTTGGATTACATACTGTGCATATTTATTTTGATATTATTATGCATGTACATTAACAAAGACATTATGTAACATTTATTTATTAATATTTCATAGCAAGATTTGAACCAACAACCTTCATATCCTCATCCACGCGGCATACCAGCTGTGCTATCCTAGAATAGAATGTAGTATCAACAAATTGTCTATATATGCTCAATGCTATATATTGAATAGTAGCTGAATTGATGCTATAATTGAGCTACTTTGATATTCTATTTATAGCGTTGTCTGTAATATGCGGCCTCAGTGCTCTATCAAACCTTCTAAATGTTATTATTAAACGTATGTGTTTGCAAGCTGTACACAAGCTTTGATATTTGTTGTTCGGTTTTACTACGTGCATTACTAAAAAGATTCAAGGGCATGTTGAATAAGAGACGATTAAAAGATATGACAATGTTTTCTGATGTTATCTGGTAACACTGTGCTGTTTTTTATTTGACTCTTTCACTAGTCAACACCATTGCATCGAAAGGTTTGTGCAATATAAGTCAGGGCAAAGTTTACAAAAATAATGGCTAATCAAATGGAGCAAAATAAAGGTAAGCTTTAGAGTTTATTATTGAAGAAAACAAAAACAACCGATTCCATACAATTATTGATTCTAGGTGGCTATTTTGTAGTCGTTCAGACAAAGGAAGCCGGAAAACCAGTTTTGACGGTTGTTCCATATCAGTGGGTGAGTGACGGATTCCTTATGTGGCCGGCTAAACAAGCAAATGTTCTACGGAAGAAAGCTGCAAGTCAACCACTCAGTTTTTGGAGTAAGATTCCATGCACTGTGAAGAGACGGTATATACCGACGTTTGCTGAAGCGGAACAAGAAGCAGCAGATCTCTCAGGTCAGTCGACAGAAGCGTCAGATGCAGCTCCCAGGACTAAAAAGAAGAAAACTCAGAAGTTTTCGAAAAGTCGCTTCGATTTCAATTACTTAGTGGAAGGTAAACACTCGTTTTTTTTTTTTATCATTTGTATAACTTGATCTAAAATATTATTCTAGGCAGCGCCGATCCTCATGCGGCAATCATTAATTCCCCTCAACCTCCTGCAGCATACGTCCTTTCAAATCAAAACTCAGCAGATGTCGGAAAAACCCAAGAATTGGTATTTTGTCAACCGGATCTAAATTTGTTATTGCAAACATCGCAAAGTCAAGCTACGCAGCAGCTTCCGGAACTTATATATCAAACGGTTGACAATACATCTCCTGTCGAGAATTTCAATTTGGCCATCAAATCGCCGCTAAATCCTGTGCAAAACATTTCTCCGCATACCAATGACTTAGATCCATCACCTAGAGACTACGTTATCATTGAGGAGGTAAGTTTTTTATGAATTTTTGTTTGGTTGAGAAACCTCGCCTTACGTGAAGTATGAGAACAGAGCTTACTTGATTTGGTGAGTGGAGATCAGTCTAAAAAATGACGCCAAAATCTCGAATCTATCAGAGTTAAATAATTTGTTAAAAACATTTGGTGGTGAATAACTTGCCGTTTGATTAACGATTTTTTTTCAGACTGCTGCTGATGGAAACAAAATTGTTGAAGACATTTCAAAGTTAATCGATAGTGCATGTGAAAAGGTGATCGAGGCAGTAGTCTCCAAAGTAGGCACAATGCTGGCAGGACTAAAAAGTGACGTGGACGTAAAATTGGCTGCAGCGCTTCGAATGCAAACACCAAGCTTGAACATGGATGACAAATTTACATTTTCTCCAGTATCCTCCGTCCTGGGCATTACATCACTTGAACAAGATCTTGCAGATGAACATTTTGCTAGAAGACTGGTAAGTGCGCTCAATAACGAGTAGAATGTTTTTGTTTACTGTGTGTTGCATTGTCGTTTGTTTGTTACAGGCTCTTTATATGAAGAAAATCGTGGGCCACACTCCTGACAATTGCAACGGATTGAATGTGTGTTATTCGTTGATCGATTATTTTATTGATCGTAAGCTCATGCTCCAATGCTCGTGGAGCGGAGGAAGCCGAGGCCCAGAACCTAAATTTGCCATGAAAAGCTGCAGTAACATCCTGAACACTTTTTTTGAAATAGTGCATAGTGTTAATATGACATTCTCCCGAAACTTAATGGAGCATTTTTTCAAACAAATCACTCGCAATTCAAAAAGTCGATGCAAAGCAAAGGGCTTACGGCATCCAACAGTCCATCGTCGAGGAAAGAAAGTTGTAAATCTCTTAACCAATATGGTTCAAGGTACGATAGTATACTGTGAGTTTTTAAAAATGTTAATAACAGCCTCTCTTTCCACAATCTTTTTCAGCTGATACAAACACTGGAGAACAGCAAAGAGAAGACCAACCAGAGTCAAGCTGCTCCGAACGTGACGGAAGTGACCTTGATGAAAGCAGTTCAGATGGGCAGGTTGAGAGTCCAAGCTTTCTAGGCTTTGCTTAAATCCCTTCGATCACATTCTGTTTCATTGGACAGCATAGGTTGTCAGTTTTTTTATCACTTGAAATAAGTTTTAAAAAAACCAGCCTGAGAGTTGATTTGATATTAAATATCCTCTTGGATTATTTTATTGACTGATCTATCAAAATCTTAAACATATGTAACACAAATTGGAAATCAGATTATAATTGTTTTTATTTCATGTTTTTGTCTACTGAAATGTATGCAACAATGGTACAAAGACAAAATATTCTTTATAGCCAACTACGACATACTTACAAACTATATCATTTAGAATATACTGTTTAGGTTTCTTCATCAAAGAGATATTTGCTCTATAAATGTATAGATTCGAAGACCGGATGGGTAATATAAAGAAATCAAACTTGTTTGTTGTGGCGCAACCATGAATCACAATATCATTTTTGGCATTATATGACGTATTAACCATCCTAACAATTTCATTTTGTTTGGTCAAGAACCATGAGTTTTCAAATGCATCATTAAGCATTAATGCATCACGAACTATTACATTTATATTCTTACCATGTCTAGATACAGATGGAACTACATGCGTGTTTTCAGTTTCGTTGATTTTGGTACTGTTTTTTTCTAGTAGCCTGTTAGCTACTTGCTCCAAGCAGTTGTTTCCTTGTCGGACGACCTTTTTAAGTTGAGAAAGATAGTTCTCAAATGGATATGCTGATATGGAATACAGTGATCCAAACCTACGTACATCATTGACAACGTGCTCCAAATTATGTATGTTGCTGGTAATATATTCTTGACCATAAATATTTTTAAATTCCTCTAAATTTTTCGAAAAGAATTTGTGATATTGGTCTCAAACTGATATGTTTATCTGACGAGCATATTGTGACGGCAGTGAACAGAAGAAGAAAATGATTGTACAGTGTTTCATTTAAAAATTCTTTAAGTACAACAATGCCTATGTAATTAAGAAACGTATGCCACTCGGTTCCTTTCCAAAACGCCAAACAATCCATTGATCTAGTCTTTCGATGGAACTCCTTTGGTAGTTTTACTTTTACAATTTCATTCAATAACTGATGTACTTGATGAGCACTTAATTTTCCAACGAATCCAAAGATACCATCTCTCCATCCAGTAAGAAGCCGTTTCATCAATCCCAGTTCTAACAAGTGAAGCGAGTCAGCAACTACAAAGTCTTGAATCATATCCAGCTGAGGAATCCTCAACAGAGGAGTTATTTGGTTGGTGTGATGTTGACCATATTTTTTCTGCCGAAATTTGTCATCTGTCCTGAGAGGGCAACGGAGGGATGGAAAAATCACAGTGCGTGTTACGTAGGAATACTCTCCTTGAATCGTACATTTTAGGCATCCGTTTTTTCAGTTAAAATTCACAACTCTTGAAAATATATTAATAAAGTTACAGACCTATACAAAATACGCTGAGGTAGGGCGATCTACATCGTTTGGGCCCTGCGATAAACCACTTAAATTTGGACATTTTCATTTGATTTTGCTGGAAGTGTCCAACTTAATTCACAACTTGTGATTTATCGCAGTACCCAAATTTCGTTGGTTGCCTTAGTTTAAAGTTTACCTTTTACAAATGCACGAGCAGGTGAGTCGCAGATCAGGCATCGCACTTTAACATTGATAGTACAATAGTTAACGATGAATCCATTTTCCAAAATTGGAAGGAGTTCGTCAACAAACGGAGTTAAAAACTCGTTCACATTGGACGGTTTACTTGTACCTAAGAATATTCCGACGGGCAATGGTTTCAATTGAGGCATTTCGTAAACGTTGCAAAGTATTGGCCATAATTGATATTTCGAACTTTTGTATATAGGAAGCCCATCTATATTCATGTTAAGACTTACTGATATATTTTCATGTACGTTAGCAAACCATTGACCTAAGCAAGCCTTAAGCCCATGATGCCAGTATTTGCCTCCGGCCATTTCCAACGCACTGCTTACCAATACCTTATGAAGTTTCAAGTAACGTTCTTGGATCAGAAGGCAAGCGTACATCTTTGTATTGCATATTAATTAATTTCAACAAGCCTTTCAATGCTTGATGGGTAATATTGTGTTGAATCGCCCAAGTCTTGAGATCATCTCGGAAACATCCGTTTTGTTGATCAAGTTCTGCATTAGTTTTCAATATATTCTTAGCGATTCCAACTGCAAGCGTACTGTTTTGATGGTTATATTCGTTGGCACTCATCTCGTCATCAGCAGATATTGAGGCATCAGAGCTTCGAAAGCTCGGTGATTCAATTTCTGTATCTTAAACGAAAACATGGAATACAATAAACAGTGATAGTTGCAACCTAGTTTCCATTATTCAAACCTGAATCAGAAAATTCGTCATCACGATCGTTTAGCAGGATAGTAGAAGATGATGCAGATTTATTTTCACCTGAACAGAGTTTTTGAAGAAGTTGAACATATTTTTCTCGTTTGTTTTTAGAGTCACGGTGAAACGATCCGCTTTTTTTATATTTTTTAAATACTTTATCCATTTTGACTACCAACTCAACACTTGGAGAATACTTTTTCTCCTGCATTAAAAAATGAACAACTTATTAGCGGAAGCATAGAAACTAACTGAATTCAATGAATAAAGCATCATTTATACAGCATAACTTTAGGTTGAAGAAAAATTATTAATCAACCTAAATGCCGTAAATTTTGGAGACTTTTATACGGCATTTACACGACTTTTGTTTCAATTGATTTTCATTTTGTTGAACATTGGTTTAAACCACAACTATTATTAAACTATATATAACGTTTAATAAGCAAAGCTAGTTAAAAGGCGCGGCATAAACTGTATTTCAACTAATTGTTAAGTAGTCGAATAAAAGTCAATTCAGACAGAGAGATTGTTGTATATAGCTTTTGCATTATTTTTCTTCAGCTCATATTTGGAGCAGTTGAATAGTGATGTTTAGTACAGCTATTATTCAATTCAATATCAGGTTGTACTAGTTAGGCTATATAAACGATGTTGTAACGGATTGATAAACTGTTATTCAACCTTTTGTTGGACTGTTTAATTTGAGTTAAATAAAAATACTAAAATAGCTTTTACTAAGCTTGTAGTTCAAACTAAATAAAACACCTGAATTAGTGTTGATATTTCAATTGAAAACATGGTTGATCAGCTCAGATTTCAGCCAGATTTTTTATTCAACTACGAAAGTCATAATTCAGCTCCAATAAAGCATGTATGCTTATTTACTGCTGTCGTTTGTTTGTTGGGAGTTGCGGCACAACTGATGTCGACGAACTTCTCTCTCCTTATCAGCAACACTCAGTTTAGAAAACACGACGCATTGGTACAGAGGATGATGATCCGAGCAAGCAACACATTTACGTTGGTTGGTTGGACTTGCTCCATGGCTGGCAACCACTCGTTGAGCCGGTTTCTTGTTGACGTTGATCGGCGGTGAAGTCTCGCTGGATTTCCCGATGGTTTGAAGGACTGAAACTCGACGTTGGATAAAGGTTGTGAGATTCTGGAACGATACGGCGTTGAGTGTTGAAGCGTGTTCTTCCCAATCTCGCCGGGTAGTGGGGTCTAGACGGATGCTCAGCATGCGAATCAGTAGTATGTCCCAGTATTCCGTTTTTTCCCCGAGCTGATGCAGGACCTTTACGTTGGCTTCGAATTTTTCGACCAGCGAGTGAAGCTCTGAAGCGGACTCCTTTCTGACGGAGGAAAACTCGAACAGCGAGTCGACGTACGACTGTTTCAGGCGTACTGGGTTCTGATAATGGTCCAAAAGTAGATTCCACGCGACCTGGTAGTTGTTGGCACTGAGATCGATAGTTTGCACTAGCTTCAAAGCATCCCCAGAGAGCGACGACCGAAGGTAGTAGAACTTTTGGATGTTCGACAGGTCATGCGACGCGTGGACCAACGATACGAAAAGGTCGTGGAAGTTCATCCATTGATCGAGATTTCCGGCGAAAATTGGCAGTTTGATATCAGGCAATCGTACGTGCGACGACATAGGGCTTTGCGTGATTGAAGAAGAAGACGAAGAAGGGCGTGGAGACATAGGAGTTTCAGATTTATTGACGGCGAGCAGAAATCCCTTCACTCTGAAGTACGACGTCTCGAACTCGATGCGCTCCTTGAGGTGAGCCTCGATGGCCGCTTCGTCCAGCGTTTCGAGCTCGGCTTGCATGGCGTTGAAGTCGTTCCAGATGGCCACGAGGTGCTCCAGCCGGACGGCAACCTCACGAGCACCAGTTTCCTCTTGGTAGCCATCGACGAACGCCATGATCAATCCAAACGAGGTTAGCAGGCTTTTCTGCCTGTTTTTCAGCGATTTGATTCGCCGATCGTTGGACATCGTGACAGGAACGGTGTTGATGGGTTGAGGTGGATCTGAAAGCCACAGACCGCGTAGCTCAAAAGGGTAATGATAGAGGGATTGGAAACTTAATTACCTGGTTACAGGCAAAGAAATGCCTTGTATAATTTTAATTAACGTGGAGCAGGTAACCTCAACCTGACTGGACACGTGTAGATTCCGTAGGGTAGTCGGATGATCGGAGTTCGACGATATCCGGTTCGAAGGACCACTTTGTCGGTAGCACAAAGACGAGCAGCAGGTAAGTAGTGTTCACGCGCACGTAAGTAGGTTTCTTCCACAGGTTACGGTTCCAGGTAAGTTTAATTTAATTCACTCCTTCTCGTTTCTTCTTCTATTTATTCACCACCTTATTTAGTTTAATTAATTACATTAGTTCATTACTTTATTGTTCATCTTAATTCTCTGATTATTTCACAATTCACAATTCTTCAAAAAAATAATTAAATAATCTGTACTGCACTGGTAAATTAACGTTCACACCGATGACGTTCCATAAAAACAAGAGGCCCATACCGACGACGCATTGAGCTTTTATAGTTGAAGTTGTACGGAAGTTTGTTTCTCGCCATGTTGCCATTTCCGAAAGGCTGTTAACGTCATCCAACGGTTGTCGGAGTCGGTCGACCTATTACTGTTCGAGGGGTCGATGATGTATTCGATGCGTTGGTTTGACAAATAGATGACGCTGTGTTGTGGCAAGTTGATATTTCAGATGTGCATTCGTGCGAAGTTTGGTTGATGCACGAACA